>JAQFZQ010001038.1:0-23073 GCA_034696005.1 Glomeris marginata
AGTAAAATAGGCTTACCGCACATTTACTAGTGATTTTGCAAACTCACTGGTTCCGTACATTTACTATAACATATATACAGAATCAACTGCCACGCCGTCTGGTGTCGGGAATGAGAATCTGAATCGAGGAACAAGGAACTTGTCAAGCTGAAACGTATATTGTTGATTCACTGTGCGATTTTAAATAACAAATAGGAAAATTGTATTGAATAATAACAAGATAATAATGAATGTGAGAACACTGGTAAGAAAAAAATGTTTCTCACTACTGACACCAGATGGCGCGTTGACAGCGCTGTTGATTCTTCGA
Organism: Glomeris marginata; assembly: GCA_034696005.1. Classification (NCBI taxonomy): domain Eukaryota; kingdom Metazoa; phylum Arthropoda; class Diplopoda; order Glomerida; family Glomeridae; genus Glomeris; species Glomeris marginata. The sequence continues at coordinate 311 of JAQFZQ010001038.1, forward strand.
GCATAATTGCCAGGAAATCGTAAATCGGAAGATTGGTGTGTTAATTTCGTTGCATGCCGCTTTTCTCTCTCTCTTTTGCTTGTTAATATTGCATATCTAGCACCACTGCTGTTAACAGCTGCACACACACCGTCTAAGCACTGAGCCCTTGTTGGCCCCACCCCTTTTGTTTACTTTAGCACTTTTGTCAGGCACCCTAAGGACCTTCCAGACGTACGCTTGCGATGGTCAGCATCTGGTCATCCGTTGTCCGCGCACAACGATCGTCAGTGTTCAATTTGCACAGTATGTTCGCCAAGCCTCTGCTCACAAGAGGTGTTCCTCAACGTCCTCCCTGTCCACATCTACATCCACATCCCAAGGTCAAGGCAGCACCACAACGTCATCAGCGAACGCGTTGTCTTCGTCGTCGTCGTCCTCCGCAGCTCTTGCTGATGCAGATGGTTCCGACTGTCTAGCCACCAATTCGACTCTTCAGGTTGAACTTTTGGATCCTTGTGCACTTAATTTTTGAGTTTCTAATAATTAAGATATTAATAATAGGTTTGTTGTTTTGCAGTACCAGCTATTCACAGTGGTGGTGGAAACGTGCACAGAGCAGAAGCAATGCAAGTTGTCTACAGCAGCTCACGAGTTCGGCAAAGACCCTTGTCCAGAAACAGAGAAACACGTTGAAGTGGTTTTCAAATGCAGGCCCAGTTGAGTATAACAAATTGAACATATATATTATACATACATTTTTGTCAGTATTATTATTATAATTTGAAGGTTTTATATCCCATGCACTGAAAGGATTTACAAAAAGCTGTTGAAGTACAGTACCTAAAATTATAATCTTCTCCTTAAGACATGTTATAAATAATACTTTAAAGAAAAAAATGAGAATGTTTTCTTGATGGCGATAATTGCAGTTGCCGGTACTTGAAAACTATATTTAAAGTTTCAATTGCATGTTGGGACGTGACTGGTTTTTGTTTTTTACGTTTGAAAATTAAGTATACTGTATGTACAAAGTGCGTTTTTAAAGAAAATTTAAAAAAATACGTTAACAAGCAAATAATTTATCTTTTCAACTTTTTATGATTTGATAGTGAAATTCCATTTTTATTTCCTCATAGTGTCTACTAATTAAAATGTACGTGCTATTATAAACAGGATGTAATAATTAATTATTGTTTCATTTCACTTGATTTTCCAATGTTTAGTTTCTCATCATTTGCATTAGTTATAAACTTTATTCAAATGTATAGAAAACACATAATCCTAATGAGGTTTATATTCCATTTGTGCAAACTTGTTTTGGACACACCCTGCATGTAATTTGCCAACTGCAAATTGACAATATTTTTTGTTGTTGCGATAACGCAGACATGTCACTGTAAATTTGAAAATGAGAATTCATTGCGTTTATTATTAGTGTCCGCAATTGGCTAATTTATTTCCTGGAACGAGTTCAAATTGGAATGTAACTTTGTACGTAATTATACGTAAATAATGGTATATTTAGTCCCTTGTTTATAGTCGATGCAACGCTGTGAAATAATTTCTTGCAGAAACACGATAACACTATTAAGTGTACATGTTCTGACTACGAATTAACATTTTGTGTTGTGGGTATTATTATTCCAGATGAATTTGTGACCAAAGTCATATGCGAAGGTGAACAACTGCAACTGAAGTGCCAGAAGGGAACTCGGATCGCCATCTACTCGGCGAATTTCGGCAGGAGACAGCGAGGATGCCTGGAATGCCCGCAACCTGAAGGAATGGAAGAAGAAGGTTGGAATAGATTTCGTTTGACATTGTTTGCGTGAACATAAGTTGCGGGACATAAAACGGCTGCGGCTATTTCTGTAACACAGACACGAATTCCTCGTGATGTATCTTTGCAGAGTGCCAGGCGAGTTACGCCACCGAGATGGTGATGAGGATCTGCCACGGACGAAGGAAATGTAACATGTTGGCCGACATTCAGACCTTCGGCAACCCTTGCACCGAAGGAATGAAGCCGTACCTTCGCGTCGTTTACACTTGCGGTCAGTATTCCTCCGGCTTCTTAATTTCCCCGAGAACACTTGAATTTAACCCCCCGGTTTTTGATTTAATTACAGTTCCAACCAAAGTACTTAAAAGCATGTACCTGATAAACGGAGACGGGGAAGATGAGGAGGAGCCGAACGATGGTGACTTGGACCTGGTGGAAGAATCCAGTTATCCTCCTCCTCCAACGGACGATACGACAATAATCGACGGAGAGGAAGTCTCGCACGAGCAAGTGAAACCAACGAAACCCTCAAAGAAGAAGCCACGTAAGCCCAACCCCCGACATACATTGCCAACCATGCAAGCTTGCCATTTACGGTGTAACACTGGAAAATAGAGAGAATTAGCTTGGTGCACCGAGTAAACTGGCGGGTCGATGCACTTATTATACTGCGATCGATCGGTGACATTTTGCTCTCGCTATTTACGTAACGGTTTCGGTGCAGGCCTCGCATCGAAGTGTGTGGCCAGAGGATAATAGCGTAGATTGCCCGTAAGCATTCATTATGTATTTTCCCCTTCCATTGCTTAAAATGTAGCTATCCATTATTATCTGATATTTGCTTAACGGGGAAATTTGGACAATCATCGTGCATCGGCTACTGAAAGTGACAACGTTGACTTGTTATTTTTGAAACGCCGCAAGTGGCTTTGTTGATTTAATATGAATAGTAATCTCCAAATTAGATTTGTTTTGGCACAGTAAAAGGTTTAGCATTGTGAGAAGTCCTCGACTTGTGACATCCAAAACATGAGAATCATATGAAGTATTATTTTTATTTATGTAATTTAATTTTATAGAAGCATTATAGATCAATTTCCGAATTTTCATTTTTCAACAAGTGATGTTTGTATTCCTTCGCAATGTGGGAAATTTTCAACATGCACCACTGGGAATTTCGACCTGTAAAACCTGAAAATAGCCAGGCCATATGCATGTAATGCAACATAGGTCTATATAGAATCCTTGTTTGTAAAGAATTTGCAGCATGGAAGTCAGGTGTGTATTTATTATTTGGTGCATGTTATACTGCGCACATGGCACTCGTGTTTACTTTCAGTCGTAGATGATTTTGTGTGCAATACATACCATATTTGTATACCTGAAAGTCTTATTTTACACACATGTTCAAAAGCCAGTGAAAAATTGCGGCCTTTCGTAACGAACCGATACGATACTCCGAAACCAAATTCTTTGCAAGTCGGGGACAATCTCACAATTTAACTGCAAAGTGTCGCTGGTATATTATGGGGTTTTCCAGCAGATAGGAAAAGCGAAAAGGTTAGGGAATTTAATTAAATGTAGCTTGGAATTTATTTTTCAAAATGATTGGGCATCCCGTAAAATTAAATGTAAAGGTCCCCTCCTTTTCCAAACAAGGCATTTTGTTTTTTTCCTTATACATTGCGTAATCAACCTAAGTGCATCCAAAATGGCTTGCTGTGAATGCTTCTGCTTGTACATCTCTCTTTGAAACTGCATCTGCATGCAGTTTGAAATGCTCAACGGCGACACCAAAATGTCTGTCCGTGTTTTTTTTGGCATGATTTATATAAGCATCTTGCAAGTGACTATTCGATGTCATCTGTTTGACTTGCGGCCAGTTCTGGAAAAGAAAAAAAAAGCCAATGTCCCTGTTGATTTTCCAGAGCCTGCCAAGTCTTTTTCTTCCTCCTCCTCCTCTTCCTCAACCTTTTCCCCTGAAATCCATGACCCCGACAACTCGGACAATGTGTCTTTACCCTCACCAACCTTCTCTCTACCACCTCTGTCCACTGGCCGAGATGTGCAAGGAGATGATAGTGACGAGAAAAAGGAAGATGGTGGTGATGAGACAAACTGCACAGAGTCTGTGCCACCCGAAAGGGACCTCACCATCGGCTTCATAACCGAGTGGATCGGAGCGTACAACTACCTAAAAGGTTTGTTGTCTCTCTTTACCAAAGTAAGACTGTAACCCATGAATGACATCATCATCCATGCCACTTCATCCCTTCCCTCAGCTGCTGTCTCGAGCCTTTTATTTTTAGTTGATTCCTTTTCAGTGCCGTGTGCTAAACCGTATTAAATCACTAACGTACCGCGACTTGTATCTTCCATCTGGACAGTCGTTAACATTGGGCATGTACTGACAGACCACATATGTTGCATTTTTATGTTGTTTCTTTTTTGTGTTCACTTCATATATCTAGGTTTGTCACCAAAAAAACACCTAAATGTAGACTTTCCAACATCCCGAACCTCCTCTTCCCATCCTATATCCTTCAAATTGTAGAGTATATTTAATCATTGTGACGTAGATAACTACCAGTATTACATTGTAATGATTAATAATAGTGGTATGTACTAAATTATCACAGTTTTGTTTGGTTTTTATTGTATAGTACTTGGAAATATTTATAATGTAGATTCGGAGTCGAAAAATGCGGCACGTGGATGAACGCGTGTTGCTGATTATACATTGCTTCGAAGGATTTGGTGAATTTATCATTACTAATTAGTTCATACATGTGAAACTGTGTAAGGTTAAACTGATTGCTGTCCTCGGTTACAAATGTTTGAACAGGTTGGATGGCAATCAGTAGATAAATGCGTGCGGAATTGACAAGCCGAATTACAGCGGGGTGTTAAACGAGCACTGAATTACAATGAGTTCAAGAAGATGAATGCGATTTAGTCTAAATAATGATTGATCCCTTCAAGCATAATGAGATTGAAACTGCTGTGATTTGATAACCTTATACAGAAATGTAAATTGTAATTGCGCGTGTGTTTGATCTGTAATTTAAAGCAAATGTGGTTAAATATTGTATCTGTGCAAATTGCTCCAAAATTAATTTAATGATGTTACGGTTTCTCTTTAGATGGCAGTTTGTCTTTGTACAATATTATATTTTTAAATGTATGTAATATGAAACTTTGCATAATTAGCAGGGATTGGGTCAAAAAATGGTCCCAATCTAGTTGAATGGGGAAATTGGCAATTAAGAGTGACTAATGTCATGGAATTCCTGGAAAAGTAAATTGATTTTGAAACAAGATTAATGTTTCAAAATTCTTTATTAGTTCACATGATATTTTTTCACACTTCGTCTGCTCTAAATTTTAATATGTAGTAGTGTTAACATTTGGAAGCATTAAAGTCATAAGAATTGTATGTAAAATTGAATGGAAATCCTGGGATTTTATATTTGGAGTGTAGTTAAGTTGACATCCTGAGTTAGTTTTTTATTGTGCAAGAAATTCAGGATGCATCTGAATATTGAATTTCACTGCATCTTTGGCCGCCATTGTGCCAGTCAGCCTGAATTCACAAAAGGTGATCGGTGTAATGGCGTCCAAATGATGTTGAAGGAAATATAGTAGATATTGATTAATTAGGTTTTAATTACTTGAGATAAACTTTGTTGTGGAAAGGGTGATTGAGGTCCATATTTGTGTTTTACTGGAATGTTGTGCCTTTTGCAGATAATACCGAGAAACTGGCCCTGTACTTGACGGTGAGCATCTCGGCCGGATTGGTGCTCTTCTTAGTGGTGGTTGTGGGACGACTTTGCGTGCAGAAGCGGAGGGAAAGGGCCAGAGCTCAACTGAACATCTCGGAACCTTTGCCCAACGGTTTCGGCGATGACATGTCGGACCTGGACCAGGACATCACCGACCTATCCCATGGTAGTTCTCGCATGCCGGAACCCAACGTGGAAATGGTGCGGTACACGAGCAGATCGACGATGAGGAGACAGGACAGCGACACGAACCCGAGGGCCCCGATGGCACGTACTCACAACAACTTCTATTACAGTTAAAGCGGAGCAGATGCAAAGCGAATGGAAGTGAACTGGCGTGATCAAGAGGAGGACGTGTTCAAATTCAGGGTCTATAATATTTAGTATAAATCCTGACAACGAATATGACGGGTGCTACACATTGTTTTATTTGGTTGATTTTTAGCGGTTTACGCAGATTGCGTTCGAAGAGAGTAATTGGCCGGTTAGACATTTTCTTTCCTTTCGCCGCGAACTTCATCGGAATATGCCGGAGGTAATATGAATTGTACATATATATGTATATTTGCGCCATGCAGCGTTAGTTTCACATTTTGACGCTCAAATTTGCGAGATGTGTACATATTTTATACGTAAGAAAAAGTGAGAGGGAAAGAAAAAAGCAAGTTATATATGTATATCGTTTTGAGATTGGAGGAGTTGGTGGTGTACGGAGACCGCGGCGTGTTTTTGCAGAGAAATTTTATATATATTGTAAAAGCGGTTTCGGTTTCCGTGGCAGCATGAAAAAACACTCTTATATATGACAATCTGGAGATTTAATTGTTTTTTGAAATGAATTTTAAAAGAATTTTTCACTCGTCTAATTATTTTTACTGAAATGTGTCGTCCCTAGCTGGCAGCATTTTTGCATTTTAAAACATGTATATATGTTCACATATCCCTTCAAACAACATCCCAGACTGTTGGACATTGTATCGTGAACTTCGCAGAGCAGGAAAGAATAAAGTTGCAGATTCCCTAAGTAGTAAAGCCATTTATTTCTTACAAATCATTACAAAGTTTCTTTTATTTTCTCAATTTACAAAATATGTATTTTACGGCCGCATTGACAATGGAGATACGGTATAAGAATGAAAAATCTGTTGTCATTATTTTGTTTAATCATATTATCTTGACCCGCTGGCATGATCTCTGGTTTCATTACAGTGACGTCACTAATCCTTGCTTGGCCACTAGCCGATGAGTCATCATGGACGTGTTTGGGGCCTCCACTACCAGGTGGCGCGTGGCTAAGCCAATCACGTTGGCTTTCGAAACCTTCCCGACGAATCGTTCGCGAACGCAACGGTTAATATTTAAACGACGCCTTCTCTCTGATTGGATGAAGTAGGAACATTACGGGCGTGGTCATCAGTGCAAATGGCGGGTCGTCATGAATTCAAGACGAGGACGATTTTCTTGAAAGGCACTACAGTTTCTCCGCTTCCTCCGTAGAGTTTGCTTCGGAGAAAACGAGTAGAATTGGATCATCGATTACACAACAAGATGGCGTCAACGTTATAACAGGTAATTACCGAATTGTGACCAAATCGCTTAGAGTATCGACTGACCCCACTGTACCCTGAGACATTCGACCTCCATATCCTAAATATTTCACAGTTGAACCTAGTTTAATTTCCTTTGGAGACTTGGGAAGGAATGGAAGGTTGATTTCTGAAATAATCGACTCGATGTGGTAATAATGAATAAGTATAAGATGTTACGTAACTATAAATATTCTATTACGTGATTTTGGCCGAGGTTTTCCAGATTTTTGAGTCCAATTATGTGTGAAGTTGGAAATAATCCCCTGATGGCCTTGGTCAGCTGAATGTCCTGAATAATGGAGATGTCGTAATATGTATAATAGTATTTGTGGGGTAATGAATACTTGGAAATTACAGATTTCATTGTACCGTTTAAGTATTGTTGAGCTTCTTCCAATAATTCATCAGTGTCACTCCCACCTCCATCTTGTTTATCTTCAACATGAAACCAGAGGACATTAGATACTGTTTCCCTATTATATTATTCAAGACTGCGGACACCATGTACACGTACAAGTTGCCGAAGCACTCCACTTGTTGTACCGCAATCTGTCCGCGGTGATTTTTGTGGCTTTCCGCAAACTCCTCAGCTTCTCACTTTCATCGTAGAAGCTGGGGTCACCGAATAGCGCAGTTATATCTGTCTGAACTCCACTCTTCACTTTGCCGAAGACTGAAGACAGAAACTCCTCCTCATCCGAAGTCACGCTCGTGGTAACCGATTCCGCGGGCGCGTAGTTCTTCTCCCTGGACACCTTGCGCTACGCACATGTAAAAGAGATTCAGTGTATATTTCAACAAGGATTTCATTTAAAGCCTTTCCCCAAACTCGTTGGAACTTTACCGGTGTGTCGGAAAAAGACGAGAACACGGAATCCAATCTGTGGCTCGTGTCCTCATCATCTGTGTTCATGGCATCTTTGATCTGAACCCGCCTCAAAGACATGTTTTCTTGGCGTAAAGTTGCCATCTCCTTGCTGAGTTCTTCGTTCTTGGCACACGCTGCTTCAAGTTCGTGCCGTAACATTTTCATCTCGTCCCGGATGTGGAACTCATCCCCGTTTGTGGATTCCTCTTTCGGAGACGTGGCTCGATCTGAAAGCTGAACACAATTTGGAAAATAATTTCTGGTCCGAAATGGTAAAGACAAGAAATATTGCACGTGGAAGAAGATATATGCCTCTGTTTGAGATGATCTTCCTCGGTTCGCTGTCATCTCGTGGATCATGGTCCTCAACTGTGCCACTTCAAACTTCAGTTGCACGATCTCCTCATCTCTGGAGCTCAAAAGCCGGCAGAGAATGTCCATCTGGGTCTTTTCGCTGGCACCGGTGACCGTATCGGACCCTTTCGGCGGCATACATTGTCCATCGGGTTTTGGCGACCCGGACCAACTGAAAGTTCGCTTTAACTGGTTCATATCAGAATACATGTCTTCGTGTCTCCAGGAACTTGCTGTCATTGCGCACAACAGGTCTTCTTCCGCATCTGAATGGAGAACGTGATGAAGAAACAAGCAACACTGAATGGATAAATAGGATAAAATGCTCGAATTGACATGGTACCCTCTTCCAAAAACAGATTGACTTCAAATGAATTTGGTGTGATGGCGAAAGGTTCACATGGATAGTGGAAGCTGCCGATGGCCAGCCGCGAGCCACCGAAGTGACCGCACGGTACATCCACTTTACCGGATTCGTAGTGTCTCCACTTCGGGTTCCAAGACAATGCCACCTCCTGAGGGTCAACCTGATTAAAACATGCAATTTGAAATGACATGGAAAATTATAATGAGGCCGACCATATTTTTCAAAATGGTGGTTCCTTACAGGAGGATCTGGTTGAAGGTGGAGAAATATGACCGCTTTATCTTTAGTGGACACTGTACGACACCATCTAAAAACAACAGATGCTGTCTTATTAGTAGATGGAACTTGTTGTCCAGAACTCCAACCACCTTCCATAGTCCAGAAGCTACATAGAGGATCGAAGGTTGAGCAAACTTGTTGAAGCCAATGCACGAATAGGCCTATTTGACAAAAGCGAATAAACGCTGAAAGCAATTACTATTCTTCTTGGAGGACCATCGAATCGAATGCTGATCGATTACTTCGGAAAAACACGCAACTTTCGTTGCCATGGAGCTCTTGGAATCTATGGTTCGATGGCCGTTGTTGCTACGACGCTCCTGCCATTTTTCGCACGGCCATAAGCTTAAACTTACGCCTCTTTTCCCAGAAGTCTGAACCCGTGTAAGCTGCCATGTGCGATAGAACGGGCGTTAGTATTTTTAATGCACGGCTTTAAAAAACTAAATATCCAGACCATGTATTTTTCAGATTCCTTTTTTATTGAATCTTGTCAACAAAAATCAAATCTCACTTCAACATTTCAAGGAAAAAACGAGAACAAATGCAATTTTTAAGCAACAAATTTGTGCAATATTTAGAACGTGGTTATCATCAGCACATGCATTGATGAAATACCATTTATGAGATCAACATGAACATAAGATTTCAAAGAAAACATTTTAAGACAAGAACAAATACGTCTAATGCCTTGTACAATATAAAAGTACGTGTTCACCGGTAATAAGTTTCATACAGAGAATGCATATAATCGGTCTCTTCGATGGCTTGAAGTTGTTGTTCGTTCAACAAAACCGAATTTCTTGTTTCATCCCCCGAGTTCTTGAGGTTGGAGTAAAACTGGTAAAACTGAAGGACCTCTTGCCGGTGGTCACTGAGCTTGGCCATCTTCTCCTCGTGTTTCGCCCTGGCCATCTCTATCTGCGATTGGTAGAACGACACGCATTTGTGGATTTCTTGTCTCACCACCGTATCGGGACTGTACATGAAAGGATTCCACGCTGGCATCTGGCGAGATCTGGTCAGATGGATGACATTTTTGTGCTGTTCGGACAACAGGTTCTGGGCAGTCTGTTGGAAGCTCTGCTCCTCGGCGCGTAACTTCGTGTCGAAGATGTCCACGCAAGATCCAACGATACGCTGCCTCTTTGCGGGTCTCTGCTCGTGGTAGTTGCCAGCTGATGGATCAGCCTGGGACATGGTCCTCTTGTGGCCACCGGGACGGGCTGGACAGCGGGCTTGGCGGTAGCCGTGATGGGTCAGGTTGCGGAATGGGTCCGGCACCTCTACGCTTTTCCATCTTTTCCTCACGGCCCTGTACCTTTCATCATCTGTCTGCAGCAACTTGAGGACTTCCCACTCCGGGTCGCAGTTGTCCTTCGCTTCCGCAGCCGATACCTGAAAACAATGCTGGAAGTGCTCAAATGAATTGCACAAATTTACAGTGTGTTCCAAACAACTTTGATCTTCAAGAACCAATCGGACAAGAGCAATGTAGTTACTTCACTAATTACCTTCCCATTGAACCTACTTACCGCGTACACTTTTACCGGTTCTGGATTGGCAGCAACTTCAGGGATCGCTTTGTCACCTTCAGCTACATTCTCAACAGTTTCTTCCGCAAAGTTGGAGTTCCCACTTGTTTCGTGACTAGCCGAAGAGGTTCCGTAACCAACAAATATTACTGAATCATCATGATCAGCGGATGGGGAAGAAATTAGTGTGTTGACATCAGTAACTGAAGGCGATGCAAGTGCACAGCTGTTATTGAAACACTCCAGTGGCTCTTGTTGGACTGGTTCTGAATAATCAGATGTCGTTACAGTGCGGGTGATGCCTGGTGTAGGGATGTCCCAAATTTTGAGGCTGTTATTGAAACTCTCCTGTGGTTCTTGGACTGGTGCTGAATAAGCAGATGCAGTTGTTACAGTACGGGTAATGCCTGGTGTAGGAATGTCCCAAATGTTCTGATCTATTGGAGGTATGAAATCGTCACTATAAACTTCATCTATAACCACAAATGAAGATAAAATGTCTTCGTCAATCGCTTCATTTTCAGTTTTTGGTGGAGATATGCGAGACCAAACCGGTGCAACATGTGAACGTTCCTGCCTTGGTTCTTCAGGTTCTTCCCAAGGTTCCTCAACTTCTGGTACATAAACCTCGTTGGTGGTATTTTCTTCATTTTCGTGGTCCAATTCCTCAGATTGATATTGCAATTTCCTCCTGGGCTTATTTCTTTGACTGATGCGGTTCCTCAAATCCCATGGATCCAGTTCAACTTCCTGTTTCTGCAGTACAATTTCCCTGGAATTCTCATCAGGAAAGAAGTTAACCAGCAATGGCTTATCCGCATTGAAACCTTGGTTGAAACCATTGTTCAAATCGTTGTTGATATCATTTTGAGTAAAAACAGCAGCTTCGTTATTTTCAAAGAAATTATCGTAGGTGCGATAATCGCGATCAGCATTTTGCTGCTGGAACCGTTTTCGGCCACGATTGTTGTAATTATTGCGATAATAACGACTGTTGCGTCCATTATCGTAATACGGAGTGGCATTTCTTATAAATCTGGTTGGTATTCTTTTTCCTCGATGCCACTTGTACATTTTGTGGTGTTTACGTACGGAAAATGCGAACTAGTTTTTTGACAGTATTCGAAATTCGGCCGTTATATTCGAATGTTGATGGGGAATTTTGAAATGTTTTTCACCTCCAGTTGTTTTTAGTCCATTGTCTTTGTCGTTGCAGGTTGCAGTAGATGAAAACTTGAAGCACGAGGCAGAATCAAAAACGGAGATCGTAATAATGAAAGGAACGCCCCCTTTCCTAGGTCGCAATTGGTTGGAATGTGGGACCAGTCACGTGACAGGCGTTAACTGCTTCAGTGCGGTTCAAAGTGCAACTATTTTAATGGGCTGTCCCCCATTTCTCAACCCCTAATCGCAGGTATGTTCCGACATAATTAAAATAGTTCCAGTTATAGAGAAGAAATGCGTATTTATTTACAAAATTAGGTTTTATACAGAAACGCATTATTTTATTTTGCATATATTTCATGTTTCGTAATACCAATTAATATTTTATGGCCATGTAATTTTTCTACGCTTGCTGTCCTTTTCATAATCGTTTTCAGTCGTCTGTAAGAAAGAAATATTATTAATAAGGTTTAATTTATTGTGCACAATAACGTACACAAGTGAATTTTATCATTTGGCAAATTTTCCCACATTATTGAAATAATAATTACAATTAAATACCCCTTTTAAAGAATATTACCGAATTGTTTTTTCGTGATTTTCGTGTTGAATCTTCCGATTTCATTCCCTTTGAAGTTGGAGATAATATTTTATTGGGTTTGGTTTCATTTTTGAGATTGAATCCTGTTGAATTGGGTGCAAATTTCTTGCTTCCTTCTTTTCCAAGTGATGTACTGTAAGGTAAAGGTAATAAATATCACATAACTCATCCATATTCGTGTATCCTGTATATATCACATGGATATTTCTGGTTCGAATAAGCTATTAGTTCCTTTTTTACCATGAATTTTTGTCTGGTATTTTTCTTTTTTTCCGAGAAGATTGTCTCGTGGACATTCTTCTTCCACGTCGGTTATTTCCGTATTTTCTTTGCGGTTGAGGCATCAAAAACCGATGATAGAAACTGCATAGCTGTTCATTATCCACCAGATCCAATTTTTTAACGAGAGAATTGTAAATGTTTCTCTGCAATAATTATTAACAAAATCGATTTTTGAATATTCCGCGCAAAACGCAGTTGTAAACATTTTATTTTCATATGAATGCGTTGTTCATTTTCACAATCGTTTATTGTAATTTGTGTACAAATACGAGAAATCCACGCTACCTTTTTTAATATTTCTGTTAGAGTCGATTTAGATAGAGTTTCGGGCTGAAAACAGCCCGTCAAAAGCCAATGATCAACACCTTCGGCCATTTTAGTTCCGTAAAACCGGTATTTTCAGTTATCGATACCGATACCGATACGAGTACCGAGGATACGTACCGTTCAGTGCTGCCATCTACCGTGGAGAGATGACAACTAATTGAAACATTGTGAATGTGAACGCTGCAATTTTAGTTAGTATTTGCAAGGTATTTGGTTATGGTTTGCAGCTGGTTTGCAAATGTTTATTTACTTTGTGAAGTATGTAACCTTTCTAGATGCAAATCAGTAATAATGGTTAACTTATTATTGAAAGAAAAGGCGCGAAAATTTTGAAAGGTGGACATGTACAAACTTGTTTCACTTCTACTAAAGTTCCACATTTAGCAAACACAGAATGCAGTAGTGTTATTGATTTTATTTCATTGCAGATGTCGTTTGCTGTTCGTCTCGTGAACGCGGATTTTTACTCTGAGAACCCAATCAATGGTTTGGATGCGATTTATTCTGAATTTCGAGGAGCACAAATATCCAAAGTTCCAGTGATAAGAATTTTTGGATCGACTCCTGCTGGTAATTTTTCGAATTTCATTTGTGTATTTATATGTATCATCATAGACCTGTATGTAGGTCTATGGTATCATAATTAATAATAATAGTTTATAGCTAATTTCTCTTCTTTAGGTCAAAAGACGTGTCTGCACGTTCATGGAGTCTTTCCATATGTCTATGTCCCATTTGATGGGACACAACCGAAAGAGAGGTATTTATTCTTGCTGGCCTGTAGTTTAGACAAGGCCATCAACATCTCAATGGGAGCTGCCGATGCAGGCACTCGGCACGTTCACAACATTGAACTCGTCAATCGGATGTCAGTGCTTATTATTTCATTATTGTGCTTCACCGTGTAACATCTTTTTCTCTGCCACAGACCTTTCTATGGGTACCACAGAAAAGAACACCAGTTTTTGAAGATATATTTTTATAACCCTTATATAGTGAAGAAGTCAGTATACATAGTTTTCATTGCGCAACTGCATTACCGTACTATAATAAATTTTTATTTTTACATTTTTGTAGAGCTGTGGAATTGCTGCAAAATGGTGCTGTGATGGGCCGCAATTTCCAGCTGTATTTTGCACACATACCATATCTTTTGCAGATGTTTATTGATTACAATTTGTACGGGATGAACATGGTTCAACTTTCCAAAGTGAAATTCAGGAGAAAAATAAGTAATGTTGTAATATTTGTATCGGAGTAACATGGTTGCTAATTATGCAATGTTACATTCAGTAATCGGTGATGGTGACAGTGCATGTCCAACAGCATGTCAGTATCCTTCGTTGAGTCCATCACCTGATTCCAGTAATTTAAATGTCATCTGGGATCCATACAATATTCCTGAGTAAGTTATGTGCCTGACATTTGAAAACGGTGTTGCTATTGTGTTTTGATTACAAATGTCTTTGTACGTAGACATATGTTGCTGGACGACACGGTTGTCTTAAAAAGCACGTGTTGCCTTGAAGTGGATTGCGTTGCGACGGATATTCTGAATCGTGGTGATCTGTCAGGTATGCGAGTAAAGTAAAAATACATGGATGTGGAATATGATTGTAACTTATGAGAGGTATTTCAGGGATGAAAATGAATCCTGGCATAGCTTTTATTTGGGAGGATGAACGACAACGTAGAAGACAAAATGGGCTGGATTCCCAGATGTCGTTGCCACCCTCGCAAGGTTAATTTTATTTACAGTAGTGCTGTGTGATGTAGTTTTTAGTAGCTAGTTCATGAAATATACAATTGATTATTCAGACCGAAATTATGCAGTGCCTACTGAAACTGAAGAGTATTTTCTGCAGCAGTTGAAAAAGAAATTGACAGAATTGCAAGTATTTCTTCTATAATATTATTGTTAAGTTTTCATTTCATCCAGTTTGGAAAATGATGGTTACGAGTGTTTTATATAGGCAGAGTGAATCTTTAGATGTTTCCTGTTTGACGAGTCAATCGCATGATTCTTCCGGCATTGAAGCCGAGGAAACCGGAAGTCAGCTGTCAGTTAAAAGTGTGGAATTGTCCCAGGGTAAGAACGAGGTTACACCATTGAATTGAAGCATGTGGTTGTATCATATGGTATTTGACAGATTTAGATGAAACTGTGGTTGATGAAGAAGTGGCTCTCAGCTTAAGTCTGCCAAACAGTACAACAGGGTCACAAAATACGGCAAATCTGAGTTGTAAGTTGTTATTCTTTGTGGAAATGTGGATAACATGATACATAGTGATGTTTATTTCGCAATGATAGTGGACAGCAACGACCTGGAACTTGCAGGAATTTTACAAAACCTTGCAAGCACACAATCATCTGGTGGTAGCATTTGGTTGACTCAACAATCTCAGCATGTTAAAAACAACGAAACAGATGAAGAAAATGAGTCGGACGATGAAACTTTAACGGGGACGCAAGAGGATTGGCAAACTCAGGTTGACCCGGGATGCGAAGATGAAACTTTTCTTGTTACTGATGGCAATGAGTAAATTACCATCGCATGTATGTTTAATACTAGAAATATGTTTGGTTTGAGTAATTCAAAATCAATATTATCTGTAATTTCAAGTAAATCGGGTTTACAAGATCCCTGGGATTGGAGAAATGACGAGGAAGTTATTCCTCAACTGGATGGCCCTGGTGATGTCCCACCACGGTCCAAAAGTACTACACTCAATTGATATAATTGATGCTGGAGAATAATAACAGCAAGCAGTAATTGAAGTGGGAATGCATCTATTTTCAGGGAAGATAAATTTATCTTTATCTACAAAAACGAACAAGCAAGTATCATCAGCGGAGGATACCAAGAAAATTGCCGCTAAACGTGGAGTTTTCCAAAGAAATGTGAAAGACGACATCGAACCGACTGTTGAGGTTGCTGCAAATAACCAAGTTTCAAACACCACTGACCACAAAAAGTTGCAGCCGGTTTATAAAATAGGCTCGCTTGAAGTGAAAGTTCCTCGTGGTGTTTGCGCACGGGACCTGAAAGTTATCGGCAAAGAAGTACTGCGCATCGATAAACTGTGTGAAAAGAGTGCCGTACTTGTACAAAACGACAAAAGATGCGGTAAAAGAGACAGATGTAAAGTAGAAACAGAGAAGCCTTCGATGGACGGGATCGCGGTCACTCGTAGCAAACGTGCCAACGTAAATTACGGACCAAATCAATTCACGCATCTGTACGATGGAGTAGATCTAAGGGTTCCTAGTACTCTACCATTTTGCCAAGATGATGTCAGCACTTGCAAACTGTTTGGTTGTCTTTATCACTCACCATCCAAAGCAAAGGTACTTTTGAAACGTGTCGACAAGGAACTTCCTGTATGGAAACTAATGTCGGAGGACTTGCCAAGTAGGTTGTCCGTACCAAATGCAAAAGACGATGAAGTTGTTTGTAAATCATCGGAGAATATCGAAAAGAAATCGAATGTGACTAATTCCCCATCTTTAGAAGATAGTGTAATTGAAGATGAAGATTGCGAAGTAATTCAAGGAACGGGGAGTTCCGTGTCTACCGATAATAGTAATGCGAAGGAGTTGGCGAAATCCTCGAGACTTCCGGATAAACTAGAAGTTCCTGACTATTGGACCAAGAAGGAGGCAGTCACTGAAGAATTCAACGACACCTTATGCAAAATGAGTTTTATATTCCCCGAATGTGATAATAGTAAAGTCGATACTTCAACCCGTCCATCAACCGTGACATTGGCAAGTTTAGAAGATGTTGGAAGGATATCTGGATCATCGTTGCAAGACAATCAAGAACAGATGGTCATCAGCGAATCCCAAAGCCCTTCTCCGGTCCTTCAGCAATGCAC
The DNA here is from genome assembly GCA_034696005.1 of Glomeris marginata. NCBI lineage: Eukaryota > Metazoa > Arthropoda > Diplopoda > Glomerida > Glomeridae > Glomeris > Glomeris marginata. The sequence continues at coordinate 17,106 of JAQFZQ010001038.1, forward strand.
ACCAACACGGATGCAAATATCACAAGGATTTGAGAGTTTCTACGAATACTCAACCGTTAAACCGTTCTCGCAAACTGTAACGGTGATTAAGGGAAAGACAGATGATGCAATTGTTGGGAAGACGAAGATCTTCCAATATGGTCCATTGCCACCGAGTTCCTCTCATATTGAGAAAACTATGGCAGAATATGGAATTCCAAGTGCTCGTTACAAAGATGCTTTCTTCGGTTGCGCGAAAGATGTTCCCGTGAAAGCCCTTGAAGTCGGTGGCCGAATACTCAAGTTGAAATCCAACTTGACTTCTGATTTGCCAGAGTTTGAAGGCCGGTTTCAAAATGCCGGCATTGAAAACTGGAAAATGATTCTTTCAATAGACGGGTCGGAAGCGATGGATTTGGAGCGGACCGCGGCATCAACCCCGAAGTATTCATTGTTTGAACCTGTAAGACCTCCTCCATCTAGAAAGGATGTGGAAAGGTGGTTGATGGAAAGACGCAAACAAGTACCGATCAATTGTAATGAGAAATGTGATGAGAAAGGTGATCTTTCCCCCAAGTTGCAACGTATTGAGTTGCCTGCGATTGAAATTTCCCCGATTCGTCCTGCGTCACAAAACCAGAATCGGTTGTTGGGACCATCACCTGTGTTAGACATCACTGCATTTGCTGCTTTGTGTTCCACTCCGGTAAATCCAAGAGAACGTACAAATTTGTCTCCATCAAATGCTAGTAGATTGAAGAGATCATTCAGCGATGGCGAAGAAACGGTGAATCCTGATGCGAAGACCAAAAAGTCGTCACTTAGACCGAAAACAACCAAGCAGCGTAAACTATCTTTTGATGATAACCTTAGGAGAAAAACCCTTGTTATTCAAGCAAACAAGGGTAGGAAAGATGGCAGCCGAGGGAACTCTCAGATAGATGGTGTTACACTCAATAATACGTACGGCTTCAAAGTTTCTCCGCGTGACATTGCCGGTGCTCGGGCTGCAGTAGAGGTTAGTTTTTTAGTTTAGATAAAATATTAAGAGAGATGTCCGCATTATTTCAATTTATGATTCTTAATTCAGTGTCAAGGCCTGACTTTGATGAGTATGGAACTGCACGCGAGGACACGAGAAACTCTATGTCCGGACCCGCGCTTCGATGAGATCCTTGCAGTGTTTTATCACGTAAAACATGATGTACCTGATTCTGTTACTGGATCATCACAGAAAATAACTGGAATCATCGTATCGGATGAGAGGAAAAATAATTTTAAGAGGTTTGAAATTATTAATTGGTTGTAATTAGTTAGTTGCACCCAGTTACGATGAAGTTAATTGTCGGTTTATTTGGTTTTTGCTTACAGAAATATATTGGGAAGGACTGGATACGTTGGAGCAAACGTGACAATAGTACACAATGAACTTGAATTGATACAGGAGTTTACCAGACTTGTGATAGAGTATGTGATAGAAAGTGCTGTCCGATGTTATTCTCAGCATAGCGCAATTTACGGTGAATTGTAAACGTGTTATTTTTTGGTTTTTCAGTTTTGATCCTGATATTATCCTGGGATATGAAATTCAAATGACGTCATGGGGATATCTGCTGGAAAGAGCGGAGATTTTGGGTATCGCTCTCGCACCAAAAATTTCCCGGATACCAGGTGAGAGTTTGTCTTGTGGGCAACAGTGGTCCCTGTGACCCACCCCTGTTCTCAGAGCTCTTTTTTTTTTACATCTAGATGAGTTGAAAGGGAGCCATTTGGTCTCCGATGATGACGAGTTGGTGAGCCAGACTTGTGAAATTTACATTCGCGGTAGGATAGTCCTCAACGTGTGGAGAATTATGAGAAGTGAGGTGAGGTATTAAAACAATGGGAAAAATAATATATTTTCTAATCGATTGATAATATTTGTACTTTCTTAAAGGTTACTCTGACCTCGTACTGTTTTGAAAATGTGGTCTTCCACGTGCTTCATCAGCGAACGGCCAAATATCCGTACCAGAAGCTTACGCATTGGTTCGATCACGACACTGACTTGTACAGGTTACTATTTCAACAGTTATATTTGAAAACATTGTTTAATATTCACTACATTAATAGTTTCTATTATTTTATTTACGCAGATGGAAAACAATTAAGTATTACTCGCTGCGGGCAGAAGGAAATATCCTTTTGCTGGAAAAGCTGGACGTTGTAACCCGCACCAGCGAATTGGCCAAATTATTCGGAATATTGTTTTACGATGTCCTGTCTCGAGGTTCCCAGGTGATTATCCAAATAAATGGTGTTTATATTGACAGCATTTTAGAAATAATATCACATTCGTATAGTTTAGAGTGGAATCGATGATGCATCGGTTGACAACAGCTGGCAATTACATCACGGTGTCTCCGAGTGTTCTGCAAAGGGGAACGTAAGTGTTGTGGCCGCGTAACATTATTCATAGATGGTACTAATTATGTTGTTACATTTGACAGAATGCGTGCTCCTGAGTGTGTTCAATTAATACTTGAACCGGAATCTCGGTTTTACACGCACCCTGTTGTCGTGCTGGATTTTCAATCGCTTTATCCGTCAATGGTCATCGCATATAACTACTGTTATTCAACATGTTTAGGCCGTGTTGAACACCACGGAAAGTGAGTTTGCAAATTACGTATTTTCTGTTGCAAATTGATGTTAATTGTGTCTTGTATTTTATAAAGATCTGAGCCTTTTGATTTCGGTTGCACCACGTTGAAAGTTCCTCCGGCATTGCTCAAGTCACTCGAGGGCAAGATTCATTACTCGCCTACTGGCATTGCTTTTGTGACTTCTGAAGTACGACGTGGGATATTACCTCAGTAGGGTTTTCACGTTTTAATGATGTATTTTTAACAGTTTGATTGAGAGTTCTGATCTGCATTCAGGATGTTGGACGAAATACTGAGCACCAGGATCATGGTGAAAAATGCTTTGAAAGCAGTAAAAGTTGACCGCGGTCTCGAGAAGCTCCTCGATGCGAGACAGTTGGGTTTGAAACTAATAGCCAACGTGACTTACGGCTACACTTCGGCGAACTTCAGCGGCCGGATGCCTTGCGTCGAGGTTGGCGACAGCATATTGGGTAAAGCTCGCGAGACGTTGGAGCGTGCCATCAGATTGGTGGAGTCAACCCGGAAATGGGACGCTAAAGTTGTTTACGGAGACACTGACAGCATGTTCGTGCATTTGCCCGGAAGAAGCCGCGAAGATGCGTTTCGCATCGGAAGGGAAATGGCAGATGCGGTGACGGCTTGCAACCCGTGGCCTGTCCGTCTCAAGTTTGAAAAGGTAGTTTTACATGTGGCAGATGTAGCGAATAACATCGGGTGATGAACTGTTTCTGTATACTCTAGGTTTACTTGCCATGCTTGCTTCAAACAAAGAAACGATACGTGGGTTACAAATATGAAAGCGAGTCACAGACGATGCCGCAGTTTGATGCGAAAGGCATTGAGACTGTTCGTAGAGATGGGTGTCCAGCGGTTGTTAAGGCAAGATTCTGCATTGAGATCATTGAGGAATATATGAATAATAATATGTTAAATTTAAATTAAATGCATTTTTTATTTCCCGTTAGGTTTTGGAAAAGTCTTTGCATATTCTTTTCAAAACCAGTGATCTCTCCCAAGTAAAGGCATACGTACAAAAACAGTTTACCAAACTGTTGTCGGGAAGGGCTTCGGCGCAAGATTACGTTTTTGCACGCGAGTACCGTGGCATGAAGACTTACAAGATGGGTGCGCACGTTGCCGCGCTTGAAATTGCCAAGTAGGTAGTTACACATGTTGTGAAATTGGTTGTCTATGTACATATACTTTAAAATTTGATTATGCATTGTAAAATAGGAGACGGTTACGAGAAGATCCTCGATCCGAACCGAGGATAGGTGAACGGGTTCCGTACGTCATAGTGTACGGAAGTCCAGGCCTTCCGCTCATAAAACTCGTGAGAGAGCCGCAAGACTTGCTGAAGGATCCATCGTTGAGACTGAATGCGCACTATTACGTTAGCAATGTCATCTGTGCACCACTTCAAAGGAATTTTTCACTCATTGGAGCTGATGTTAACACTTGGTACGTTTAGTTTGTACATCTGTGATGTTGGACATAAGTCATAAGACCACGCCCTGTACAATCTCCACATGCTAATACCACGCAGGGTGTTTTCATTGTGACAAAACTTTATTATGTATGGAGACATTTGCCCCACTTAGTATATTAGGATGTGATGTTATCATTTTTAGACACGATTGTTAACGCAGTGATTGATTACAAAGGTACACCGAGCTCCCTCGTGTTCTACGAGCCCCGTACATGGCAGCTGTTACACTCGCTCCCGGAGCAAGTATCTCCAGATATTTCACCGTTGACAACTGCCCCGTTTGCAACGAACCTTCGGGAAGTGGTGGCAACGTCTGCAGCGTTTGCCGAACCAGACCGCAGATCGTCGCCATCATCGTCGCCCAACGCGCTCAAAGGGCCGAGAGAAAATACTCGCACCATCAGATGGTAAGTTAATTGAGCTTTTTGTATTAAGTTTATTCACCTACAATAATAGCAAATTTCTGTGCAGATCTGCAAATCATGCACTGGTGAAGTTTCTGCTACAGAACTGGTGTGCAGCTCTTTGGACTGTCCGGTCCTCTTCAGATTTCATCAAGCGAAATGGGACTGCGCGGAAGTTACTCGACTAAGAAGCCTGCAATGGTGATGTACCATATATTGTATATTTTTTTTAAATCTAATGACACGATCAATCTGATTGCAATCGCGTGACAATGTCGACGTAAGCAATAATTTGTTAAACAATATGTATACAACAAATAACACTGGAATCAAGGTTATTTATGTAAAATATATTTAATTCGCATATATACTGAAGACTCGCTACATGTTTGCTATTTGATACTACCGGGTCACGTTAGTAAAAGACACTATTGTAGTGTAAATGTAATAATAATTCCCACTTGAGACAAATCAGCCAAACCAGTGGTTTCCCATGCAATCTCGCGTCCACTCGGTTTGGCACACCCAACACCAGTGGAAACCGCACTGGGAACGGATGCAAACCATATGCATGCATCCACCTGTAGATTACAAAAACCGTTATGTAGTATGTATTTACATAGTTAAAAGTTCCCTTGAAAAATCATATAGAAAATGAGAGAAATTAATACCATCACGTTCGGTTGGCGTCCTGCATTTTGGACACGGCTTGGTGCTCACTTTAATTGTTGTCTTACTGGCTTCGTCCCAACGGGCCTTTTCCGTTTGCCAACGGTCTTCCGGTCCGTCCTTAACAAGTAAAAGTAAGGCAGCAATTAAAAATGTGTACCGTAAAGGATTTCACTTTAAATGAGCTATTACGGATTTTGAAGTAGTAGCCGAGTCCAAACATTCCCCCAAGTGGGAACCTTGCAGGCACTTTCGGCAGAAGACAAACTAGAAATTAAAAAGTATAAATTGAATAAGGAAATAGTTTCACTTAAAATTTAAGTGTAGTTGGTGCAATGTGTTACTGGATTCACGTACCCCGCAACCGTTACCACCTTGTTGAACGCAGACAATCCTTTGGCAGTCTTCATCAGGGATTATTCCCGCACCACAACCCGGCTGTGGACACAAAATTCCCCCATTTTGCAAAACAAACTCTTCCGTGGCAAACTTTTGGTACCTTGCATACTAGGAAACATTCACCAAAAATGACAATATTTAATTTATTCGTAAAGATAACAATCAATATTATACAAATACAAAGTTGCAATTACAGAGTATTGTTTTACACTGACTGCGTTTCCATGGATGAAATATTCTGGAGATTTTGTGGAAAAAGAACCGCAGGGAGGAAAAGGGAACCTTGGACGACCAGTATTTGTCCAAGGAGTTCGATACTTAGGTTCAGGAGTGGCAACTGGCGGCGTTCGAAAAGCGATGCTCAGTGTCGCCCCTTGGGT
>JAQFZQ010001039.1:0-23034 GCA_034696005.1 Glomeris marginata
ACACAATAAAAATTCAGGTAAAGTACTGGGAGAAATCAAAAATATCGAAAAATACCCTGTCGGATGTCCTTTAACAGCCTTGTACCATTCTTCCGTACCTCGGGCAAATCTACTATTGATCCTTTCCAGAATCATTTGTACGATTTCTGCGTTTCCACTACTCACAGCATTATGCAGGACGGTTTCGTGACTATTTCTAGCGAGAAAATCTGCCCCTTTATTCAATAGAGCTCCGCAAACTTCCTTGTAATTCTTCCGTGCCGCAAAGTGCAGTGGTATAAAGTCATTCTTATTTACAGCATCAACATTTGCTTTTCCCTCCAATAAAGCATCGACAATCTCCTTGTGACCTTCCTGTGCTGCGAAGTGCAGTGGAGTAAAATTATTCTTGTTTGCAGCATCGACATTCGCATTTCCCTCCAATAAAGTACTGACAATATCCACATGACCTTTCTGTGCGGCGAAGTGCAATGGAGTAAAGTAATTATAAGTTACAGAATCGACATTCGCATTTCTCTCCAATAGAGCGCTGACTATCTCCGTGTAACCTTTCAGCGCTGCGAAGTGCAGTGCAGTAAAAGTATTCATATTTACAGCATTGACATTCCCTTTTCCCTCCAATAAAGTAACGACAATCTCTTTGTGTCCTTTCTGTGCTGCAAAATGCAGTGGAGTAAAGCTATTAAGAGTTACAGTGTCAACATTTGCATTTTTCTCCAATAAAGTAGTCACAATCTCTTTGTGACCATTCATTGCTGCTAAATGCAACGGTGTTTGCATATCATCGTCAGTCGTATTAACATTTGCATTTCTTTCCAATAAAGCATCGACCATCTCCTTGTGACCAACCTTTGCTGCATAGTGCAATTGTGTAAACATGCCCTCTAATTCAGCAGCAGCAAAACTCACATTATCTACATTATTTTCTCGTATCATTTTGTAAAGAACTGCACTAATACATGTAGAAGCTCAACCGTAAGATTAAATCCAAGAATGGTATCCAAATACATGTATTATTCTTATCAAAAGTAATTCAAGTTATTCTACCTCCTCTTTCTACCATTGTCTAAATAATGAATGTAACAACTAAACTCACCTTCGCATCAAACAGAACCGAATAATTCGCTATCAGCTAACTAATAAAACTGCAGCAAGGTCAGCATTATGTAGTGAAGTTTGAAATTGTTCCAAGACAATGTGACATCAGCAAACAGATAATGATTGGCAGAGACACACACCTAGTATTGACAAATTAAACTTCATGATTCAGATAACAGTTTTCGGAGAGAGGTAAAATGTTATCACGTAACCACATGTAGCAAGAATTGCGCAAGACTGTTTTTGCCGTAGAATACGTATTTGGTTTCATCTGGTATAGGGATACATCCAGCACATTTTCAGTGTAACGGAACTGACATCATCTCGCTAATTATGCGACATCTTCTCTTTCAGATAGTTAACTATTTCATCGTGATTTTCTTCTTCGGCTAAATCAAGAGGTATCTTCCCATCCAAGTCAGCAGCACCAACTATAGCATCTTTCTCCACTAACCATCTGACCACCTCTAATTGTCCACCCTTCGCAGCGAAGTGTAACGCTGTCATCCCACCGCCATCTTTTGCGTGAACATCAGCATCTCCTTGTTCTACCAACAATTTGGCAGCATTGACAAGACCTTTTTCTGCAGCCCACATTAATGGAGTAGCACCTTCACTATCCTTAGCATTAACAGCATCGTACCATTCTTCTGTACCTCGGCTAAATCTACCTTTGATCCTTTCCAGAATCATTTGTACGATTTCAGCATTTCCACTACTCGCGGCATTGTGCAGGACGGTATCATGAGAATTTCTAGCACGAAAATCTGCCCCTTTATTCAATAGAGCGCTGCAAACTTCCATGTTACCATTGAATGCTGCGGAATGCAATGGTGTCACCATATCGGTATCAACCACGTCAACCTCAGCTCCTGCCTCCAATACAGCCAGCAGTATTTCATGGTGTCCATTAAACATTGCTAATTCTAATGGTGTGAATCCAGCATAACCCTTTGAGTTAACATCGGCTCCTTTCCCTAATAAAGCAATAACCACATCCTTGTGTCCACTCACGATTGCCGCGTGCAAAGGTGTTCCACCATCTTTGTCTTTCTCGTCAATCTTTGCTTCTCTTGCAAGTAATGCGACAACAGCATCCGTATGACCACGTTGAGATGCTAAATGCAGCGGTGTCTGATCAATGTCATCCTTTGTATTAACGTCTGCTTTTCCATCTAACAAGGCAATGATACTTGCGGTGAGACCGGCACGTGCCGCAAGATGCAAAGGGGTGTAATTAACAACATTCCTAGCCTCCAACTCCGCTTTCACTTCGTTTTTCAGCAGAACCGTAACCACATCTTTGTGACCATTTTCCGCTGCGCAATGCAGCGGTGTCCATTTCTGTTCATCCGTTATGTTAACATTTGCACCTCTTTTTAATAAGACCACCACAATCCCAGTGTGACCGTACTGTGCTGCGAAGTGCAACGCTGTCCTACCAATATCCATCGCCGCATCAATCTCGGCACCGTTATCCAATAAAACCTCAACTATCTCCTGGTGGCCATTTCTTGTCGCGAAGTGTAAAGGTACCCCCTTATGCCTATTCCTAGCATTAACCTCTGCTTTACACTCTTTATTCTTTAGTAATGCATCAACCACCTCCTGGTATCCATTATCAGCTGCAAAATGCAATGGTGTCCACTGGTCAATGTGCAGCGCATCAACTGTTGCATCGCAAGCCAATAAAGCATCAACGACTTCCTTGTGACCACTTTGCGCTGCCAGGTGCAAAGGTGTAATTCCATCCTTGCCACGAACATCAACCATGTCTCTCGCATCCAATAATAATACATTAACAACATTCACATGTCCTGCATGTGCCGCCATATGCAATGCAGTCCAATGGTTCTCATCTGTCGCATTAATGTCGGCATCCCACTGTAACAGCATCTTCACAATTTCCGAATTACCACTTAAAGCAGCCAGGTGCAATGGTGTCCTCCCATTATCAGTCGAAGGGTCAATATTAGCCATGTTACCTAATAAAGCTTCAGCAATGAACTTGTGGCCATACTGTGCGGCCAAGTGTAATGGTGTCATCCGTTTAGCGGATGGGGTATTCACTTGAGCGCCACTATTGATCAAATTAACTACAATATCACTGTGACCAAAAAGCACTGCATAATGCAATGGTGTCCATTCAAACCTGTTTACAACATCAGCAATAATTTTCTTCTCGAAGAACGCAGCCAGCAAGGTAGTGACAACCTCCTTGTGTCCGTTCCTCGCTGCGTAATGCAATGCAGTCATCCCAGCACTTGTCTTGGCATCAACTTTTGCCCCACAACTTAACAAGAACCTAACAATGTCATTGTGACCATTCTGTGCTGCCAGATGTAACGGCAACGTACCACGACGGTAAGCGCGGTGAACCCTTAATCGCAATTCTTCTACCAGGTACCTTAAAACATGCATGTTTCCATTTTTGGCAGCAACATGGATAGGACTTTGAAAGCCATCTTCACTATCAATACATAATTTTTGTTCAACGCAGTATTTTAACACTTCGACGTTACCTTCTAAGTTTCCCTGCGCTGCAAAATGAACTACCGTTCTTTTATTACCATCGCAACCTCTTAAATCTGCTCCTTCAGCAATGTAGCCTTTAACCAGTGCAACATCACCTGCCTTTGCAGCAATGAACATTTCATTCTGCAAATTGATGAGCTCAAGACTTGCGCGATAACGGTTACTTAACTCCGAATGGTTTTCCACTATCCTCTCACCGATAAGGTAGTTTTGTTCAGTAACCAATGTTTTTCCTTCTCTAATGAATCGAAAAGCATTAGAAATGATGGCTACAGTTGGATCGAAAGGCAAGATGTCAATTAAGGCATCACCGTGCGCTAAGTAATTGCGTAAAGTTTTCCCCGTCAAAACAGGGGAATATCTATCCATGAACAGCCTGTTATCCGCAAACATCGCAGCGTTATCCAGGATTTCGGTCAAATCCAGAACAAGCATTTCTATGGCTATTTGCAACTCTTTATCCCGTTTCCATTTCAGTACAGACTCCATATATTTGTCATCAGGCAACAGATGTTTCAGCATTGTCAACCTATTATCGAAATAGTTCTGTAGTTGTTCGTTACGTTTGAAAATGTTACTAATGGCTTTATCCAAATCCGTCTTAAGGCCAGAGTTCTTTGCAAAACCCAAAGATTTCACAAACTCATTGAAACAATGAGACGTGTCATGCTTTTCTTCCTCCATAGAGTTCTTGACTGAATCGAGTAACGTTTGGTAACTGCTCCTGATGTTCGCTACCAACGCTTTGCATTTCTTCCAATCGCGGTCATCAAATGCTGCTTCCAACTCTTTCAGCTTTCCTTTTTTAAGTCCCAACAAGTTCAATAAGTCCCTGTGCTTAGGTCTTTCAGGTTCCTCCGGCTTATGTCCATCCGCCATCGACATCGCGAAGAATAGGCCAAGATCTCGTTTCGCGTCGTAACTTTTCTTTTTACTCTTTTTTGCTTCATCAAAAATATTTTTATCAGTTTCTTTACTGATCTTATTCCCTATCTCAACAAAAATTCTTTCTACTTCTGTCTGTGCTTTATTCAAAATATCAGTTTCTCGTTTTTCTAACCGTACCTTAAACTCATCGATCCCTCGAACTCTTCCCGCATCCCGATCGTAAATGTCAAAGACCATAAGAAGTATATGTTTCACATTTTCCGACACAAGACACTGTTTTCTTTGTGAAAAGCTGTTGCAAATATCGTTAACCAATACGACAATCTCATTCAATCTCTCGGGTGGGTATTGCATTTTAGTATTCAAATCGTTCAAATAGCTACGACATGCATTCTGGATTGTTCCGAGTTCATCGGCACCAAATTCGATTTGGCCGATTATATTCAGGGTATCCAATGCTTTCACCCCATCAATGAAACAAAACTTCACATCGGTCAATCTGGTGTCTTGCGTTTCAACGATGTCGTGAATCGCGGCGAAATAACCTTCCTCTTCTTCAGTTTTCTCTTCCATTTCATTACTTAACTCTAGTACCAATTCCTTAACTTCTTCCAACTCACTTGTGTATCTACGTTCCAATACCATTTCTCCCAATTCAAGCCTATTTAAGCAACCCAACATATTCTTAACTTTTTGAACACCGTCACAATTGATAATTCTGTTGAAATACGTGTTAATTGCATCCGCTTTGTATTTGTACAGAATCATGCCAATGTCTCTTTCGATCTTGTTAAAGTCATTTTGCACTTTCTGGAAGAAGCTCAAATCTTCACAACTTTCCAACTCCAACTTCCTCTTCAACGTGTAAGTATGCGACAACGAATCTCGCAGCACGGTAATAATCACTCGCACGTTCCTCGATGCCGATGAAAGGAGTATCTTGTGCAAATGACTGGAAACATTGGGTGATTCAGTGGTAGTTTTTAAACATTCTCCAATTACTTGCAGGGTCCTTTCAATCACCAATTTCCCAACATCCTTCCTTTCGTCCAACTTCACTCGCAGCGCCACTTTGACGTAGGCTTCTACCCGTTTCAAGGAGTAAACATCCTTCATCAACTGGTAGTCTGTGTACAGTTCTTTGAACAAAGATGCAGATGCAGATGCATCACCATTTACTTTGTTTGGAAACAGACTATTAACATCTTTTTCAGTTAGCCCGGATTTTACTACATCAAGTTCCAACGCAAAGTTGTGCAAATGGGATATTATCCTTTCTTTGTCCAATACCAGCTTGTAAACAACATTGAAATCATGAGTTGTGATGCAAGCAATGAAATTCACCAAGCAAAACTTCATTTCCTCCCAAGGCAATTTACCATAAGTCGATTTCAATTGTCGTTTCAATACGTGAATATTTTGGCCAATGAATCGCGCAATCAGCACAAACTTTCCATCAACATCCTTTGCGTTGTCTCCGGTATATTCACTTTCTAGATTGTTTACACCCCTCAAGACAAAGTCAATTCGTTTGATAACACCATCGAGTGAAGCAGGAACTTCTTGTTCATTTACACTAGTCCTATCGATGAAAAACTTTGACTGTATCATTTTGTCTTCGACGACAAACTGCACTTCCTTCGACAACGGCACATTTCGCAGCTTCAGCTCTTCGTAAACTTTACAAAGACAGTCCTCAATGTTTTCAGTTATCACAAGGTTGTCCTTATAATCCTGTTGCCAATTGTCGAAGAGAAATGTCAACACATCCGCATTATTCGTTCGTATCGCCTTGCGGAGGACATCGCAAATTCCAGTGCTGTCATCTAACGCAAGCTTTGATCCAAAAATGGACTCCAACAAGGTAATTCTCTGATCAGAGTCAAGACAAGTGACTATAGCTCCTCTTTCCACTAAAGAATTGGCCATGTCCCACTTTTCCGCAGAAACTACGTACGAAAGGCAAGATTTACCATTTTTATCGCTGGCATTAACACCGATCCCACATCGCAACAAAAAATCTACGTTATCATCTTTTCCTGCTTTAACTGCAGTCAGCAATGGTGTGTTGTTTTCATAGTAGTTAGATGGGCGCAACAGCTTAACAGAATATTTGGGGATTGCAATGTTACCAAGCGGTATCGGTAAGTCAACGTGAAGTAACGTAGCCAGAATTTGCGGACTTGAATATTTCGCTGCGATTTCTAAGGTGCTGAGTTCCTCATGCTCAGGGGCCAACAATTCCCAAGTATGTGAAGACAGCACGCGAACAGTCAAGAAATCATCATGCAACACCGCGTAATCCACGAGGGTGCAGTAAAGACCATTCCTTATTTCTGGTTTATGAAAAGGCAGCATTAAAGTTTCTCTGCTACCCAAAGCTTTATCAATAGCAAAAGAAGCATTTGTCAGAGTTCTGTGATGATCAGGCATATCCTTAAATTTCCCATACTGTCCTTGCTTTATAACATCTACTATCAGGGCTATTCCAAATGTGTCTTTGTTCTTCAGCCTGCTTATAAGCTCATCTTCTGTCATTATCGGTTCATCAGAATTGCACAAGTCCAATATCTGGACATCCTTTCCAGGTTCCGTAACGAATACTCGAGTATGTGCCAAGGTGCCACATTGGATGATCAAATGTTTATCAATGTTGCCCAGCTTCTGTATGAATACACTTTCCTCAACAAAGACATTATCTTCACTTATGCCTACATCCACAAGGAATATGTTATCTTTCCTCTGAATTGAGGAATAAAATTCATCGCTGGTCAAAAAATAAGGACAATGTTCCCTGCTATCAATGGCCAACACCATCACTTCCGGTTGAATTGCATTGATCTCTCGCACTATTTTATCATTGTCAGAATAACAAATTTGCAACGTAGTGTACCTGAACAAGTCCAGGTCAAAATAATCCCCAGTTGACTGCTCATTACCCATTGTTTTCATAAATGTTTGCTGTCTTACTCGATATATGTATATACCACTAACCTTTTCATCCTCTACTTTCCTAATCCAGAGATTGCAGAGATTGGCTACTTATCCACAACATTGATGAAATAACCTAAAAAAGAAATAACTATATAACAACTGAACTCACCCTATAGGAGAGACTCGAAAACCGCTCAACTAAAAACCGTGAAATAGCGTCGCATACGGACATCACATATGAAATAATATTCTATATTAGACCCCTTATATCCATCATGTCCATGTCAATTCGTTCTTTCACACCATCCAGTGAAGCTGCAACTTCTTGTTCATTTACAATAAAGTGATTCCCAGCCAAGCCGCAGACTAAAGAGGCGGAGCAAGGGCGGAGCTTCGATACCGTTCGATTCCGATCTATAAAAACCGAATTATGGTTTCGTATCATTTGTAAACATCAATCGTAATGTGTAGCAGTATTAAAAACCGTTTGGCGTTGCACAATAAAGCTCCCAGTAATTACGGAAAACGATAAAGTAGGCCTACTACTCAATGCCATTGGCTGCAGTCAGGCGCAAGCTCCGCCTACTTAGTCTACGGCTTGGCTGGGAATCACTATAGACTTTTCGATTAAAAACTTTGACCGTATTGTTTTCCGCGACAAACCGCACTTCCTTCGCCAACGGCACGTTTTCAGTTTCAACTTATCATAAACTTTACAAAGGCAGTTCTCACTGCTTTGAGTTAGGTACCTCAGGATTATCGTTATAATCCTCTTGCTATTTGTCGAAGAGAAATTTCAACAAATCTGCATTGTTTACTCATACGTTGCAAAAGGAAAAAAATCCGACTTCTTTAAAAAAGTTAAAGGTGAACTGAAGTAGTTTTGTAAGATACCCTGAAACCTTGCAGAAGATATAGACCTACAAGAAACACCATGCAAACAGCAAGTGTTGCATCAAAATCTCTGTGAAAATTAGTTAAAAAAGTTAATAAACCTTTAAAGTCAACAGAGTAGGAGGTTTGCCTATTACTGTTGTTTACAAATTTCCACTGACATTTCGTTAATAACAACACTTGCTTTCTTTATAGCTTTCCTTCATGCAGCTTGAGTTTCAGCTTAACTTTATAAACAGAAAGTTCTGTGTTCAGATGCTTAAAATATTTGTCCAGTTCTGAAATTAAACTTTTCTTTGACGGAGCGATTACGCAAATATGCTTGTATTTTGTGCCATCCAAACAGCCAAGTTGATTAATAATCATTGACCATTAGATTTTTATAGACGATTGCGGAGTAACTTGATATGTAAAGTATTTACTAACCCTTGATTAGGCCTTGTAGGCCTTGGACGAAGATTAGGCCTACTCCATTTTCCTTATATCCACATTCGGTTATTTATCGACGACGTTGACGAAAAAACCCTAAAAAGACAACAGAAATAACGACTAAGAACTCGATTTATCCTCTAAAACAAACTAGGAAACCGTTTAACTTACACAAAACCCGGAAACGGCGTCGAAAACGGCTGTCAAATTTGAAATAAAACGGTCGACATCCGCGAAACGTTCCACGAAAAATGCTGGCCTACGTGCAGTTGGAAGTCACGTGATTGCTGCAAAACGATTGGCGGATGCTCTCTGGTGGGCGTGCCTTAATCGCCAAAATGTCTTTTTGATGTTTTTGACCGACGTTCGAAATAGAAATAAGCATTGATGCTGCCATCTACCGTTGGTGGCGCTGGCATCAAGGGAAAAATTACGTTGACTTATTAGAGACAGTGTGGCTCGCAGTGTGGCCAATCGGGCTTTTGACACCATCTTTTGGCAAAAATCGAACGTTCATTAGAGCTATGACGTCACTGGCGACAGTGATAATCCATAAAGGGCTCTACGATAATAATCCGCAGAATATTCCATTTCCGTGGTTTGTTTGACTTGACGTTCGATATTCGCACAAAGATGGCGCAGCCAATCAGAATTCATACGTGGATTGGCCATACCGTTCCTAATGCAATCGGAAAACCCTTTTAGCACGCTTTTAGTGCTGCTACGGCGCCATTACGGTGCTGCTAGATATAGTAAAACAACTGCGCTTCTGGAAACTTGTGAATAAACTCTATATAAACGTATATAATCAGATAAAATTCCCAGTTTTCATATCAGAAAAACAATATTATATTTGCAGAATATCGTGATTAAATCCTACATTTATTTGTTGAAATTAAGCCTTTTGGTTGGAAATTCTTCGCATTTATATCAGAAGACAATATAATATCACAGCTCAATATCAAACAACATATTCACCATACATTGCATTTAGAAACAGGGTTCATCGGTGAACCAAGAGGACATTGAAAGGCCTTCGAGAAAGCCGGAGAGTTCATCATCATTGCATTTGTCCTAAAGTTATTATAATATAACATCCAGCAATCATTATTAAACCTTCTAATTATGTAAATTAACTTTAAACTAGTTAATTCACTAATTAATTACCATATTTAATACACAAACCTTTCAGGATCTGTTGTATGTTCATCCAATTCCATTAGAAAGATGTACGCGAGCGGAGTCATCGTCGAACAGTACATCTACAAAATTCATTACAGTTTAATTACTAATCCAATTAACTATTAAATGAGTTAATTAAAGTGTTATTAAAGTACTTAAGATGTAGTAATTACCTGTGCTGTGCTAACAAAGAATAATTGTTCCTGGTCGAGATGAATTCCCGGTAAAAGTGGTTCAACTTCACCGGTTTCTTTAATCCATTTATGATAAGCCTGTAAATATCCAAAATATGTATATTAAGTACATTTGCATATATAGTAATACATAATTATAATTAATAAAGTTTTGTATTAAAATATTTAAAGGGAAACAAACTTCATTCGCGAGATGTAAGCCGCCATTGTCCGCGAGGTTTTCGTTCAGCGTGAAATTCCCATCAACCTTATAATCCCAAAAAATAAAAGTTTGTTAACACAAAATAGTTTAAAAAGTGTAATATAGTTATATATAAAGTAATATAGTACATTCAGTGTGAGAGATTTGTTGAAAAATGTGATGTTTTGCGGGAAACTCTGCGAGTACATGTCGACGAGGCATTTGGTCCTTTTGCCGTAACGGTCATTGGCTTCGGTGGACCATCCATGATGATCTTCATTCCCATTTTTATCATACATCTTACCTATTAATATTATTTAACTTTTATTAAAAACAGAGAAAGTGATTAAATAAAATTGGTAAGGGTATAAATTGCCTCGGTTGTCGAAGCCGTGGATGAATTCGTGGCCGAGAGTTGTTCCGATGCCTCCAAATTGGATGTATTTAGGGGCACTTGAGTCATAATATGGTGGTTGGAGTATCGCAAGCGGAACAACTGAAATATTAAAGGTGAAGTGTTAAAGATGAAATATTAAAGGTGAACTGAAATATTAAAGGTGAACTGAAAGCTTAAAATGAGCTGAAATAGTAAAGGTAAATAGTAAAGTTAAACTGAAATTTTAAAGGTGAACAGAGATATTAAAGGTGAACTGAAATATTAAAGGTGAATTAAATATTAAAGGTGAACTGAATTATTAAAGGTGCATTTAAATATTAAAGGTGCATTTAAATATTAAAGGTGAACGGAAACATTAAAGGTGAACTGAAACATTAAAGGTGAACTGAAACATTAAAGGTGAACTGAAACAGTAAAGGTGAATTGAAATATTAATTAAAGGTGAACTGAAATATTAATTAAAGGTGAACTGAAATATTAAAGGTGATACAAACCTATTTCATTCAACGGTTGTAAATTAAACGCGTTCACGACAAACGGTTGAGATGCCATCACCCACCTTTAAAAACCACATTAAATTAAACAATTAAACCAAAACTATATTATTAAACTTCTATTAAACTATTTTACAACATACTTAACAAGTGTCCTGTCAACTTTCTTATTGGACAGCTTTTTAAGCCATTGCCTGCCGAGCCGCGAAATCCCAACGACATTTTCAAAAAACTTATCTTCGGTTACTTCAACCTGAATCATACAATATTTAATTATAATTAACTTGTCTAATTAAGCATAATTAAGAACTGGTTAAATAATAGTTACCCCTTCAACACTTTCAGCTATGAAAGTATCATTCCAGAAAATCTTATCTCCGACAAAACTTCCCGATAAAGAATCTGCCTGGAATAATTTAATTTAACCAAATTGTAATTTTAATTAGGTTCAATTAAGAGTTAAACTTGTTTAATATTAAACAAACTAAGCACCTTTTCCAATATTTTACGTTTTGTGTCTTCATTTAACCAATCTCTCGAAGACAGATTCTCTTTGAATAAAGCTTTCAACCGCGAATAAATAAATTCCATCTTCAAAAACGAAATTAATGATTATTAATATTAGTAATTAACTTTAATGACATTATAACACTAACCTCATTTTGTATTAAAGTTAATCTTTCCTTCTGTTGGCTTCTCAAATACATTGCCGACATTGCTTCGGGAAAAACGGTTTTTGTCGCTTCGACGCAAAAATCTGGCCGCGGCATATCCTTTAAAAATCATTAACTTCATTTAAATACTAATAGATAATTAATATTTTAATGAAGTTAATTATTACTTCGGTAAGTGAAACCAAATCAAACAGAAACTGTTTCGCAAAGAGCACGATAGCCGCGTTGGCGACAATTCTGAGAACAAAGGAAAAATAATGTAAATTAAGATAAAAACATTAAATTTAAAGGCAATGGCAGTAATGAGGAATTGTATTAACTACCTTTCATCATAAGATTTAATAAGGTTATTTAAATCAATCAGATATTGTGGAACCTCAACGTAAACGAGATCATGCGATAGAATCTCGCCTTCGAACGAAGCGGCCATTAACTCTTTCCAGTCAACCTTTCAAAAAATAATTATCATTAATGTTAATGATTATTAACATGTTATTAGAAATTGCATTGGGAACGTACTGAGTTCATCAGTTTGGATAGTTTTTGAATGGTGAACGTCTGGTGAGTTTCACCGGTCATATCACGAACTTTGTAACTTCTTTCGCCAGGAATGATCTTGAATTCAAAAATGTATTTAATATTAAATATACTTAATCTTAATTAGTCCTAATTACATTAATATGATGTGTTTATGATAGAACAAACCTTTTTCATTTTTTGGATGAATTCCGTGACCTCCGGGGCCACTTCGGCGATTAGAACTTCGTCGCCGTCAAAGTAACTGTCTACTATTTTGGAAAGTTCTTTTAATTCTTTGGCATCTCCAACTAACTGCAATAAAGCAAAGTTGTTGCAATGGACCCAATTTAGTCCAATAGGCCCAATGAAATTCAATGGTCCTAATGCGGTCCAAAGAGCCTAATTTATTCCAATAAGCCGTTTGGATCCTTTTGCATAATAGAGTACTATGGTCCTATGAGGGTTTAATGGTCTAATAGGGTTCTATGGTCATAAAACGATTCAATGGTCCTAATACGGTTCAATGGCCCTAATATGGTTCAATGGTCCGATTAGGGTTCAATGGACCTATTGAAATATAATAGGCCTAATAGGGCCCAAGAGACCTGTTGTAATGGAATGCTCCTAATGGCACCTTAAGGGCCTAATAGAGTCCAATGGTCCCAATATAACCCAATGGACATAATGGAATTCATTGGGCTGTTTGGATCCTTTTTGCATAGAGTTCAATGGACCAATTGGAGCTCAATAGACCAGATGAAGTCCAACAGGCCCAATATAATCCAATGGACCTAATGCAGCTCAATCGACCAAATGGAGTTCAATGGACCTAATGGAGTTCAATGGACCAAATACAGGTCAATGAACCTAATAGAGATCAATGGACCTAATGAGTTCAATGGGCCTAATGAGTTCAATGGACCAAATGGAGTTCAATGGACAAATGGAGTTGGACCTAATGGAGTTCAATGGACCTAATGGAATCCAATGGACCTAATAGAATCCAATGGACCTAATGCAGTCCAAATGTTATAATGAATTCCAATGGGCTGTTTGGATCCTTTTTACATTAACAGTGCAATGGACCAAATAGATTTCAATCATTCTAATGGAGTTCAATGGGCCTAATGGAACTCAATGGGCCTAATGGAGCTCAATGAGCCTAATAGAAACCAATGGGCCTAATGAAGTCCAAATGTTCTAATTGATTCCATTAGGCTGTTAGGATATTTCTTGCATAATAAAGTACAAAGTACAAAATGGAGTTCAATGGGCCTATTAGAATGCAAGGGCCTAAATTTAGTTCTATAATAATGAAATATTTTCCATTACCTTGTAATAAGTATAGACAGTATGTCTATCTATTGTAGTGTTAGTTGAATTAAGAAGTTGGAGGAAATCTTTTCTAACAGCCATCTCCAGATCCTCATCATCGTCAACATCTTCCTCGCCTTCATCGCCTTGATGGCCAAGTAACCGCGAAGCGTTCATTTTCAACTGAAATGTGGGTGGAATAATAATAACCATGATGTCATGACATCATAATTACCAAGTCAGTTAAGAAGTTGGAAATTAGAAACTGTGGACTTACCCGCAGATGAAAATCCTCATCGCCTTCTTCCGCGCCAAGTTGTCGATGACTAGACACCAGACCATCGGTGCTTGGTAGAGTAACCTAAATAAAACAATTACACAATTAAAACATCATTAAGTAATTTTGCTGGCCTAGACATGGAAAAAGTGCTTACTATACAATTATTTAATGTCTAGTAGACAAAAGTTTAAAAAGTCATTGTAAATAAATATCTACTGGACCTGTTTATCTACCATATTGGGAATTATGCATGTACACATAATCTACAGTGTATATTATACAGTGAAACCTGTCTAAGGCGGAATAGCAAAGGGACTGAAAAGTTTCCAACATAGACAGGTATTTTATAACAGAGATTTATTTTAAATTGTTTAGTGTTAATTGTTCTATTAAAAATGAAATTTAACACTATAGACAGGTTTCCACCATAGACAGGTGGGTGGAGCCATGCTAGTCTCTTTTCCAGATAGAGACCAATCACAGCAGGGCAAGAAATTGACCACGCCCACCTGTGACGTCACTTCCCTTGCCCAAGTGATATAAAACAAAGCATTTCATGGAATTAGAATATAAAAACGAACTTTAAAAAGTAATATATTGTTGTAAAAATAATTATAATTGTTTGTACTTTGCAAACATAGTCACAAATATATGCCACATCATCTGGCAACACTTCATAGTATATTCCAGCAAAGAAAAGAAAACAAAAGCAAGCAAGAGTAAACGTAAAGTGGCAATAACTGGATGATTTTTATAATATTTTGGCATTGTCCCAGCATAGATAACAAAAATACAAAGGTGTTACTTATTATAATAAAGATGCTTTGTAAGTGTTCCAACCAGGAACAGCAAAACGAAGAAAGTGTAATAAGGAAAGAGTGAAACAGCATATTCGCAAGATTTGAATCGCGATACGCGATTGACATTCGCTTTAAAACATATTCCTTATGTAGGTTATGTATTATAACATTGTTGTTGTTGTTGTTATTACAGCATAGATTAAAGAGGTGTAACCCACTTACCACTTTAAAAAATCTCGAAGAATTGTGTACATCTAGGGTGATGGATAAGTCGAAGAACGGAGATCCGCCATTGTCGAACAACTTTTTCAGCAAACTAGTCAGGTTGACTCGGTTTTCAGGCCAAGTACTTCTTGTGTTCAAACCACCAAGTTGTTGCATCAGTTGCCGAGCTAACATCATAATTAAGTTACGTTTTAATCATGTTTCCAACTTATTAACTTTATTAAGATGTATAACGCAAAGTATCGCGAAACGCGGATCGGCAAATTTATCTCGTTCCGCTAGGAATTTCAGCTTAAAAATGTTAAAATGTTACAACTGTATATACTCATTTTCAACTTAAATTTATGAAAGCCACGCCCCTTACCCACTCACAACCTCCTCAAACTAGCTTGTCATTGGCCGAGAAATATTTGGGCAGTTTGCGACTTTTTCCGATCGCGCACAAGTGAAGATGCAATACAGGTGGAATTGGGTGGTAGAAATAGGTTAAGATGTAATATATATACTCGTCGTCAACTTAATTTTATGTAGGCCACGCCCCTTGCCCATCCCCAACCTTCTCAATCACACTTATGATTTGTCGAGACACTTATCGCTAGTTTGCGAGTTTAATCAATCGCGGGCAAGTGGAGTTGGGAGGTTGAAATAGGCTGAAATGTAGTGAATATACTCGTGGTCAACTTAGTTTTATGTAAGCCACGCCCCTTGGCCAACCCAAACCTCCTCAAACACACCTATGATTGATCAGTACACATCCAGTTAGTTCGTGAGTTTAATCAATCGCGTTCAAATGAAGTTGGGAGGTTGAAATAGGGAAAAATGTAATAAATATACTCGTTTTCAACTTGGTTTTATTAAAGCCACGCCCCTTGTCCATCCCAAACATTCTCAAACTCTTATGATTGGTCAATACCCATCTGGGTAGCTTTACGACTTCAGCTAATCGCGTGCAAGCTAGGTGTCATGGGTTAAGTTTAAAGGTGGATATAGACAAAAATGTAATTAATATACTCGTTTTGAACTTAATTTTCTGGAGGCCACGCCCCTTACCCATCCCCAACGTCCTCCAGCTCTCTTTTCATTTGTCAATACCTTGCCAATACCCATCTGGGTAGCTATACAACTCCAGCTAATCGCGCGCAAGCAAGGGAGGTGTCATGGGCGGAGTTAGGGTGGAAATAGGCGTGTCTTCAAGTAGAAATTAAAGTTAAACCGACTATAGTCATTACATTTTCGTTTTCTTTAATAAATCTAATTTTCAGGTCTTTTTTAACGGATAAATTACGAATTCAGCTTCGGGTCATTTCGTCGCGATGGATAAATACGACAATATAAATTTTAAGTTCAAAACTATTCTAGATGTAATATTGAGTATATAAATTAATAAAAGTTATATTTTCAATACATACTAAACATAATAAATATGGAATTACTTACCGGGTTTGAACCCGCGATGTTCGATGACTTCTTCCATCGTGCAACTGGCGTAAAATGTTTTCGCCATTTCAAATGCCTCAATGTCACCTGTTGATTCATCATTTTCCAGAAGTGCTGCATTGAGTTAAAAAATACAAAAAAGGGTCAGGGAAAAAGGGGGAATTATGGGTAATTTTAATAGAAATAAAATGGCGAAAGCAGCGGAGTGACGCGGCACGCGAAGTCTCACCTCGCAAGCTTTTCATCACCGTGTCCCTCATCTCATTCATGTTGATTGCTTTGTGCATCTCATTTGCATCCACAGGGTTCAACTTCTGCCAACCTCCACATGCATATCTGAAGAAGTTCTGGCAAGGATCTTGCGTGGGTTGCATGGCCATCAACATGCGGTAAGCCACGCGGACACAAGTGGGCGTGTCGCAGAGAACTCGAGTGCTATTCTTCTCCATCTGCCCATATAATTGCAAAGTAACATAATAATGAATTGGTCATGCATTATGTACAGCAATTCGTAATTATATGCACAATATGGGTTGCATTACTTAATTATGTGAGCAATGAACTTAAATGTATTTCTGCATGACCATATGTTCTAAGTCACTGCACATGTTCAGTGTGTTATTATTGAATTACATAGATTAAAAACATGGACATAGTTACAGTACATTTCTAATAAGAGAATTACAAACTTTAAATTGTAAATTAACATACATTTTAAATGGAAACTTTTAAATTAGCATACTTTTAAATGGGAAATTTGAAATTTGCATATGTTTAACTTGGGAAATTTGAAATTAGCATACATTTTAAACGGTAATTCTTAAATTAACATAATTAAAACAGGAAATTACAAATTAGCATAAATTTTACATGGGAAATTGTAAATTAGCATATATTTAAAATGAGAAATTGTACATTTGCATACATTTTAAATGGAAACTTTTAAATTAGCATACCTTTTAAATGGGAAATTTCAAATTTGCATATGTTTAATATGGGAAATTTGAAATTAGCATACTTTCTACATGGAAATTTTCAAATTAACATACTTTTTAAATGGAAATTCCTAAATTAACATACATAATTAACACAGGAAATTGCAAATTAGCACACATTTAAAAGAGTAAATTACAAATTAGCATAAATTTTACATGGGAAATTGTAAATTAGCATATATTTAAAATGGGAAATTTTAAATTGGCATACATTTTAAATGGAAACTTTCAAATTAATATATAACACAGGAAATTGCAAATTAGCATATATTATTTAATGGAAAATTGCAAACTATACATTTTTAAATTGAATATTATTAACTATTGCATAAGCTTCATTTGCATACATTATGTAAATATTTTTACATCAAATAATTGCTATTAAATTTGCATAATCCTCATTTGCATACAATAAATCATTAAACATTGTTGTATTCAAAAAATATATATTATAAATATGTAAACAGTATGCAAATAGTTCATTAAATGCATGTAATTATCATTTCCTCCTGTTAATTATGCTATACATTTTGCATAATCATTTGCATGCAATTAATACATCATTAAACACTTTCACATCACAATTTACACAGGAAACTCTTTAAAGTCCACATTACCAACTATAGTTATGTACATAAAATAAGTGTGAATCATTGTTTGTTTACATTATGTACCTTCACACGAGGAGTTCCTTCCTCCATGTCCCCATTTCCTCCACTTCCTCCATGTCCCAACTCAACTTTCCTCCCTTGAATCTGTCCAGCACCACCACCGACAAACTTCTTCTCATCGGTGACCACCACATTATGCTCCTCCACCTCTATAAGTTGTCTCTTGGACATGACAACAGTCACTGCCACTGCAACCGACACCACCACCATCAGCACCAACATGGCCACCACAAGTCCCTTCTCCAAAGAGGTCCTCTTGCTCCAAAATCCCCGCGGCCTCTGCACGGTGACCGCGTCGCCGTTCGGCATGATGACCACGTCCATTGGTTCCCTGACCACGTACCTTCCACTGTGCTTTCCCATATGGTAACAACCTGGTTAGAAACCTTCTAGTAACCAACAGGTGTCCATTGTTCATCCATCAAATGCATTGAAAGCCAGCGGAATGAAGAAATGTGGAAATCCGGTGAGTTACATGTTATATTGTGTGTCTAGATGAAAGTTGGCATCATGTCCTACCTTTCATGCTGTTTCAATGAGCAACAAGAGGAGAAAAGAAGTGTACTTGAAGGCAAGGATGAAGTGGGAGGAGCTTGGCAGCAGGAGGAGCCTTTAGTGGGAGGTTCTTGTTAATTGGATGCTGGCCACCGAGGAAGTTGAACATGTGCATGATTAGAGATAGTGACTAAATATGTCACAGGTCAACTAGAAATTAAAGCTGATTACTTGCAAAACATCAACAAGACTTAGTGTGAATGGCACTTAACTAAGTTAATTAGCAATTATTTTACGGCAACTTACGTTAACGTTACGCTTGGAAATGTAGATTTTTACGTATAGAGTGAACTTCTGTTAGTTTCAAAGTAATGTGCTAACTATCTAAACTAAGTTACACAAAAGTTAATCTGATTAGGATTTAGTTTGACATAACTAGTTAAGTTAATTAGAAATTATTTTACAGAAAATTACATTATGTTATGTTCAGAAATGTTTTACTTAGGTGAACTATCCAAACTAAAAGCACACTTAATTAGTCACAGTATGCAAATTAACTAAAAACTTTTGGTAAATTAGGCAAAAAGGTGCAAACTAATTGAAACTATACAAATTAAACTAAAATATGCAAATTAAACTGAAATATGCAAATTAAACTAATATAAAAATTAACCTGAAATATAAAAACTAAAAAATTTACAAGTTAAACTAAAATATACAAACTAAACTAAAATATACGAATTAAACTAAAACATGCAAATTAAACCAAAACATGCAAACTAAACTAAATATAAAATCTAAACTAAAAATACACAAATTAAAATAAAATATAAAAATTAAACTAATATAAATTAAAATAAATATGCAAATTAAATATACAAACTAAATATACAAATGAAAATATAAAAAGTAAGCTAGATAAAGTTAACTTCATAATATGTACAGTATTTTCAACTTACAAGTTGTTCCATGTGGAAATTAACATCAATTACCATAAATCAGTTGGCTTTACATCAAATTAGATTAAATAAGTTTGAATTGGAGTTGATCCTCAAGTACTTGGCCTGATTATCTACTTTCTTGTGACACATAACATCTTCATTTAGTTAAATAAAACAGCAAAGTACAAGTCCATGAATTCCACTCAAACTTTCCTGATATTTTGGCAATTTCCCAATGCAATTCAATCCTGGAAATCTAGACAAAAACACGGGAAAAAGGCTAAATTACACATAAAACTGCATAAAGTCCATGCTATATAGTGATCGCAAAGAGCAATTTCATATCCTGTGGTGTACAAGAACACCGGAAACGGGGACTAGGTTGTTTCCGTTTCAAGATAAAAGCCCCAGATTGCTCTTGAAATTGTGTTAGTTAGCCATTGTAAATTTATGGGAAATTTCACAGTTTTCAAAAACATCGAAGCCGCGCGACGATCGAACGACATGTCCGCGATTCTCAAAATTCAGCTTCATTTTACCATTGGTGTCATTCACAATAAAAGTAATAAATCTAAACACATTTCCGTGTAATGTCAAGTTAGAAATAAATTCAAAATGCATGTGAACATTTTTAAACATTATTTAACGTGCCAAATCGCTGGCAATGTGACAATATTGTGAGTCGCATCACCTTGGATGTTTCTAAAGTTATTGTTCCTATTGGATGTGTTTTATATGAAGCAAGAAACACTTTACGCTTTACTGGAATAGTTACAAATGTTTCCAAAAGTTTAAATATTAATGTTCAAATAATACCTGTTTTACGAGAAACGTTGTTTAGCACACGAGAAAAATCCAAGTTTTGATTTAACTTTTTTAATTTTCATTTTACAGTAATTATCAACATAGGTAAAGTTGTAGATTTTATGTAGAAGAGTAGCTTTTGTTTAAGGTTTGTTTTTGTATTCTGAATGGTTGACGAGTTATGGGATTATAACTGAAACCAAGATGGCCGCCGTTTTGATTTGCCTTGGACATGTGAAAATGTAGTGTTTCGCTTTAACTTTTTTAATTTTAACTTTACAGCAAATTTCAACATGAGTAAAGTTGTAGATTTGATGTAGAACTGTAACCTTTGTTTAAAGTTTCTTTTTGTATCTTGCACGGTTAACAAGTTATGGACCTAAGACTAAATCCAACATGGCCGCCATTTCAATTCAAGCAGCCATAAGAAAGTAGTACTTTTTATCATTTTATGAACTGTTTTATGTTCCATACAATTAGTTAAGTCCTTTACCTACTTTTTCCCAGGGTTACTGCACTTTCATGCATTACAATTGCAGTCAAAATTGCGCAAAATAAACATTTTGTGCAGAAAATAATACATGATTCCAATATTTAAGCCATATAAATGATAATATTGTAAATTATCTATTACTTATATATGACATTATGTAACATGTCTATTGCTCACAAAAATCCCATAGTTTCCACTAGAAATTGCAGCGTAACCATATTTCACAACGCCATAGACACCATAATTTGTCAATTAAAAAACTTATGGTTTCCACTACATTGTTTCCACATGGCTTGAAACCTTGATATGTTTTTTAGGGGGAAACCCCCTCATCATTTTATGTTGTGGGAACCAAACTGCAAAAATGTCCAACGCAGCACTTTTTCGTCACATCTCATCTCGGTACGTAGCGCTGACTTCCAATGTCATCACCATTCATTTAAAAGCAGGTAACATAGGAGTTTACTTTTAACCATGGACAAAGAATGCTAATTTAGCAATTTTGTTAGTCAATTTTAAGCAAAACCAATACGTGCGCATTGTTTTATGCAGAATTTTGCAGTACTTTTCTTGCGAAATATCTAGACAGCTTCTTGTGCTAAATTCGAAGTGCGCATCTTAAAACAGCATCTTGAAACAGCAAACTGAAGTAGGGTATATACATAGAAGTTTTTTCATATAGCAATGAAATGGAAAAACTTGAAATTTATGAAACGAACAGTCATATACATTTATGTTTGCTTGACAGGATTCACAAATGTTTCATAAAAGTGCCACAAAAGTGGCCAGTCATGGGATTCAAGGTCTGAACATGGTTTTCCATGAAAAGAAGCACTTGATTGCAAAGAAAACAATGATATTTGCAATTAATCCCACATAACCAATAAGAAATTGCTGACTGTTGATGTTAAAACAGCCCCTTATAGTGAGTTTTCCTGCAACTGCAAAAACTTGCATACTTTAAAGTACTGTAAATACTTAAATAATTGATTAAAAAATTATGTAAAAATATTTTTACACTGAATACATCATGCTCTACAACTTTCCAATTGGAACCAGCAGTCTAACTTTACCGGTTAAAAAGTTAGGAATTCGATGACCTTGAAGATGAGGTCAGAGGTCAAGTGTGATACCATTCTTAAACAGCCCCTATATGACTTACTATTCAATAGTGGAACCTGTATACTGCTATCACTAACTGTTTTAAAGATATTTCAAATAGTTGTTGAATTTTGCCTAGCCCTGTATAATGACCAATACAATGCATCAAACAACTTTGGATTTTAATTTATAAATCTAACCATTATATATAAAAATAAAATCTACTATAAACTATCAAGTTACAAGTCAATTTTTCAACAGTTGACGCGTTTCGATATCCGATGAAATTAGCCGAGAAATGATTTAATAAAGCTTCAAAATGTACTTTAAATATTATGAAAATGAGGTTGATATTAGTATAGCTAGGCGGTTGGTGACCGGAAGTGACGTCATACCGCAAGTAGGGGGCGTGGTCAATTTTTAGCCTTCTGTAATTGGTTGAGTTCAGTCCTATCTGAAGCTAACAGGTCCCTCCTAGTTCCGGTGATATAACATAGCAGGAATTCATTCAACCAATCACAGAAGGGCAAAAATTGACCACGCCCCCGGTATGACGTCACTTCCTGTTCTCAACAGCTCTGCCACGCTACTGATATTGAAAATGAATGAAATTGTATGGGTTTTTAAGCTGCCGCGGTGCTGATCAGATCACGGTCATCGCAGTTGATCACATTTTCCTTCATCACAGATGCATGAATTCTGTATTTATCTTCGGGATTAGTGTCTTTGGTTTCAGGAAGCCACTTGAAAACGGCTCCAAAAAGAAGGCAGAGGCAAATGATAAACAAAATAAAAGAAAACTCTCCAATGGCGGCCTGAAAGATCAAGGCAAACAATTTATATGTAACCCAATTTCAAATGATATTCAATAATTCCCTTACATAATGACACAGTTCATTTTGTCACACTCCATTCGTCACAGTATTTTGGTCACATTTTATTTGTAACAAAATGAATGAGACTAAAATAGTGTGACGAATATGTTGTGACAAGTTGAATGTGATTATTACGTTGTGACAAGTTGAATGTGATTATTACGTTGTGACAAGTTGAATGTGA
>JAQFZQ010001040.1:0-23025 GCA_034696005.1 Glomeris marginata
AAAAAATACACCAAGGGCATCTGCCTTGCAGGAAAGCAGCAATAGAGCACTTTAACATTTTTCCGATTTTTGTTTCTATTCACCCCACTGTCTCTGTTCACCCCGTTTTACGGTATTTTGTATGCCACCTATATAAATACGAGTCCATAATAACGATTGTTGCACTTTTCAAATTTTACAAAATCGACAGCCGCAAGACAATAAAAAAGTAAACACATTTTTGCTTAAAGGTATAGCAAATTAGCCTGTTAAATTACCATGACAAGATGGAATATGCAAACTAAGCTATATATATTACGAAATGAATATGCAATTAAGTTTACATTTCCCAAATGAACAACACCCTTAAGGCTTTCACCATTTATCCAACATGCAATAAAGCTCCATTAATGTACTATTTTTATATTTTACATAATGTTATCCAACAAAACAAACAATTAATGTGTCAATTATTTTCTACTCCCAAGAATAGTGTTCAAAATTAAATTAATTGTATAGTATTATTATTTACAAATTTCACATTTTGTGGTAACTTTTTCGGCACGGTGTACATAAATTCTATAAATCTACATAATTCATGGAAGCTCCCCCTGTACGTACACATCAACTAAATAAATAAAAATATGACGAAAGTCAAATTTCCCCAGAGATATGCTGTATATCACATAGGCTGGAAGATAATTAGTCCATTTTTTAATGTTAAGATCAATACGAGGAACGACGACGATAAATTTACATTCAATCTTTACATTGTTTTTGCAA
This sequence comes from Glomeris marginata, assembly GCA_034696005.1. Classification (NCBI taxonomy): domain Eukaryota; kingdom Metazoa; phylum Arthropoda; class Diplopoda; order Glomerida; family Glomeridae; genus Glomeris; species Glomeris marginata. The sequence continues at coordinate 763 of JAQFZQ010001040.1, forward strand.
CATTTTCAAATTGGATTTGCGGCATCGATCTGGTGAAGTAACGATTGCAAAGATTCGATCAATCCCTAACTGCAATCTATAAATTTTGCTCAAAGCAGAGAGTACTTTTTGAATTCAAAAATATAGACCAAACACAGATCAATATGATAAAACGCATTAAGTAAGTCAATAAATTAAACTGAATTATGCCTGAAACAAGCAAACAAGCTCCAAGTATATATCACAATGACAGTCTCTTAAGAGGAAGTCAGTCAATATTGAAGTAGCCTATAGCATTATGTCGAAAATTTTGATATTTTGAAGCCCTTTCACATAGGGCTTTGTGTCAATTTAAAGGTTACATTTAAATCGATTTTAAATGCTGGAAGAAATACAGCATTTTTTGTTTATCTATTTGAAAAGCAAACATTTAATTTTATGTTGTGTGTCATCTACACCTCTAGCTTTATGTAAAATTAACAGGGAAACGGCCCTATAAACACAAAATGTTTTTGAAAATTTTTAGTTGCAGTACCCTAAAACGTTTCACTTCTTAAATTCCCAATTTTAGCTCAGCACATTGGTGCATTTTTTAAATACATCCACAAACATCCGAAAATAAACCGCTGCCAGGAAACAGCTCAGCCATTCAATAATTTCCTTACATAAGAAACAACTGCTCCATGGCACTCATTGTGCGCTATACACAAACCAGGATAGGCTAAAAACAAAACAAAAAATACTAATTTTTCAGACATATTTCATGATACTAATAGTGAAAATTATATCTATATCATGTGTTGCAGGATAAATATTTGCATTATTTTTATCCATAGCATGTATCTTTCAACTGATCATTAGATTCACTCTATTTTGAACCAAGCTGATTTCATTTAATTCCATCAAAATGGATAGGTATCTGCATTTAGAAAGTGACACACTCCAGACCACATCTAGCTTTCTTTAGTTGATACATAATACAAATTATCAAAGTACACCCATACATATCGATACGTATCAGAATTCCACTTTCCCGCAATTTAAGAACCCGAGTTCCAACTTATTGGCTTCCAACCTATCAGTTTCATAATATTACTCTTTAACTGCCATTATTTTGAGAATATACAATACAATATTGTGTTACAAGACCAAGTTTTTGGTCACAAGAAACAAAGGCTGAGAACCGCTGTTCGGCGATATCTAGTTGTCGCGCTAACAGACAAGTTCCCGCTTTTGTCAGGCTTCGCAAAAAGTTCACTTCTGTTACCCATTCAAGTTTGAAGGAAATCTCAGAAACCCAACAGGCATGTGTAGGTTACTTTTTTGGTTGTTTTTGTTTAAGACAGGAAATCAGATTGGAGATTTTTTGTCGTACGCTTTACACAGGAAGCAAGTCATGAAAGCAAAGCCTGCCTACCTGTAATGTTGTCGCATAAAATCCTGGAGGTTATAATGCGCCCGTATGGAGAAAATAGGTTCTCCAGGTCTTGTTGAGTCATGGATTTTGGTAATCCACTAACGTAGAGGTTGGCACCTTTTATTGCTTCGCTACTTGGTCGCGCATAAGACACCTAGCAAATCGAATCACATCACCATCAATTCAACTCCGTGCACTATGCCAAGCACAATGCAACTACCAATCAACGGCTCAGACAATGCATGTTGTCAGCAAAACCCCATTACTGTCCACATTCAAGCGACCTACTCGCAGCAGCGAACACTCAAACTTGGATATAGCGAACAATGCTTCCAAATTAGAAACTTTCCGAAAAGGTCACTTTCACGCAGTTCACATCTTGTCCTGGTTGACCATTTCTGCTCAATTTTGAAGATATGATCCCTTACAAATGCAATAAGTAACCCTAATGTTGGACATCCTCTATTTGGTCCAGCAGCAAGCTGCGCGGTAACAAAGGAAAACTGGGATAAGGGAGGAAACCGAAAAGCCAACTTTGAAACAAACTTGGAATAGAATTTTGCAATCAGTCACAATTCTTTAAATACCATTTCTAATGTTAGCCTTTGAACTAACTAACCTGGGGAGCGACTCGTATCAAAACGAAATATGAAATTTGTATCTTGCGTTGGAAAGAACCTCTTCTAATACCCAATGTAAGTAGAAAGAATAAAGTTTATCTATCTATCTTAGTCTTTGATAAAATATAACTTTCCTTTATACAGTAATATTTCCAGTTACCTAGTATACATACATTGTCTGTATATGTAGTCATTCACAGCATTTTTAAAATAGTTTTCTTAGTCAATGATTTTTAATTGTTTTACTCGTCTTCGTGCAACTCAGGGAAACCTGGAAACTAAGGGAATTTAGACTTTACTTAAAAATTCAAAGTAGAATTGAGTGATATCAATATAAATACAGTAAACCTTTCTATACGGTAGAATCTCAAGGGACAGAAGCTTTCCACCATAGACAGGTTTCACTGTATTTACATACCATTTGAATACGTTATAAATTAAAATCATTAAGAAAAATGGTTGCAGTAAAACTAGTTTAACCTGTATATATGCAATATGCTCTGGAAATTTGCCTAAGCACTCTTGAAAACTTGGGTAATTCAGGGAAAAGGGTAATCACATATTGGAATGATCCATGTTAAGGCATATGCATACAAACAATGCAAAGTTATGTAGGTATGTAGTTTTTCATACTGTAGAACATCTGCTAGTGTTTTTATGACTATGTAAACAGACAATTACCAGTAATATCCAGCTGGCCACCCTGAACTAAGCTTAAATAATATACGGCTAGTTTCTAATATTAGTTATTAGTTCTAACATTAGTTTTGGAACACGCAACTATTGATGGTCCTTCGGGCATTAATCGATTAACAATAATAAACATTATAACACTAATTATCGTAACTTCAGTTGAGGCACACACTAGTTAATTGGGATTAGGACTTGGCAACAGCATCACCATCAATCGGATTAGGTGATCGATAATATAATCATATAGAAACGATACTGATGAACATGGCCCTTGCGCAATCTCATCAAAGGACGACTAGTTAATTGGGATTACACTATGAAAACAACATTAAGATGGTAACATCTTTTCTGACACAATTCCATAATGAATAAATTTATAAATCCTTAATTTTAGAAACTGTACCTATATCTCGCATCACATTTTCCAATTTGCTATAACAAGGTTAGAAACTACATATATCAAGAATTATTTATGAGATGTCCAAACACAGCATCACATACATCCCATAAGTCAAATGAATGGATGCAAGATCAATATTATCAATTTTTGGCATAAGGGGAATGTGGGGGGGGGGGGCGGCAGTTGGTATAAGCCTAGCAGTTTGCCTCATTATATTTGGATGAACAACTAGCAGACCTTCAACAGACAAAATAGGGTAGACAGATGGTCACCTTTAGATGTTTAACCAATGAAAGCTTTAGGCTCGATCGAAGAGTCAAATTGGTTCACAAAAACAGACAGGGACATTTGTTCAACAAATGTGTAGGAGGATTATTAGAAATTATTGTTTCGTATGCATTCATTATTAAGGTCTATAATATATGTAATGGAATTATTTGCAAATCCACAAATTCATACAGTAATTTGAACTTTCATTGTCACGCAAACCAGCGTTTGACTCTTCGCGTTCAAAAACAATAGTGCATTGGTTCAAACAGCATTTGACAATTCTGATTTGCTTTTATAAACTTTAATCTGCTTTAACTTAGTATCTTTAAACTATTTCATGCACTAGCAGTTTTCTGTTGACCAGTTTCTATTATAGCTTGTGCAACAGCAAATTTATTGAAATCTCACTTCATCGCGTGTATCAATTTCTTATTGCCTTGTAAAAGTGCTCACACAGATCCAACAATATACCTACTGTATAATCAGCAAATAAGTCCAAGAAATCTTTACTGGGCATTTCAAATGTTTATATTTTTATGTATTTATACAAGGCACATTTCAAAAGTAAGGGGCGATTGATTATAAGGCAAAAGAACCAATACGAAAAAAAATGTATTAGTTGTTCCAAGCACACGCATAATTCCCACACCATTCTTCTACTTGATTATCATAATTTTCGAAGCACTTTTGGTACTGTTAAACAAATGTATTCAAAAAACTTAGTTCTGCCAGCCCAGCAGAGATTATTCGGGCGTATCGTGGAGCCTGTTTGCGCATGTAAGAGTACACATATAGGTATACTTCAGTTGCTTTCGTTAAGACAGGGATGTCCAACATTGGATGTTTTACGAATGTAAACCACTGTAAAACTACATTATTTCGTACACAATTTATTTTTGTATGTTTCGTACTATTATGGGAAGTACAAAAATTAAACTATACTCAAATGTATTGCCATAGGAATGGCGAACCTGCCAGAACGAATATTAATCGGTACGAAAATGCCAAAAATACAAAATTTAGTAGGTACAAAAAAAATTAGTTCTACAGTATAAGAGAAATGGTCAAATGAGGACGTTTCACTGTTGGGTTACGGCCATTAGGCTGGATATTTGCGAACTGAGTTGCGGCGCTCCTAGCAGCGAGCGCTACTTTTCGCGAATTGCATGGAAATAGAAAAACCACTCGCCGCAAACGCTTGCATGGAAAACAGGCTTTACGTTTGTGAACGTAATGAAGTTTTGCATAGAACATGGAGTTCAGGCCGTCAATGTAGCTTTGGACATCTCTTACCTTGATGGTTTTGTTCTGAAGCCGCAAGCCATTTAGTGTGTTGATGGCCTTCTCGGCATCCTCCGGCCGAAGGTAGTTGACAAAACCGTATCCCAAACTCTGACCTAGAACATTCGTGTGCGGGGAGGAGGATACAAGGAGGATGGGATAGGGTACGGATCGTTTAGAACGGCTGGATGGGCGGGTGGGCAGCAGGCCCAGGCCCTAGGCCCTAACCCCCCCAGCTCTTCGCCATGTTGGAAAACACACATACGAACTAAAAAATGTCACAAGGGTTGTCCATACCAAATGTATCGTAATCACCTGTGACTTTGTCGCGGATCAGCTTGCAAGACTCCACCTCGCCGATGCTGGAGAACAGACTTCTGATCTCCTCTTGAGTCATCGTCTGAGGCAGGTAGTTCACTATCAGGTTCGTCTTGCTGTCCTCCGACGAACCGGTCTGCGCGGAGTTGTGCAGCGTGCCGTTGTGCTGCACTTGGCCGTCCATACCATTCATGTTCGCTGAAACGAGCATCAAGTACGAGCACTCAGAAACGACAACCATCTCCGTCGGCCGCACGCTCCGCACTGAACCTACTCTCCCTCCGCGCGCGTTCGACTACGTACCGCCCGACTCCGCCCACCGGCGCTGCGCGCGCGCGCGCCACCTGGCGGATTCGAACGCGCAGCTGTCGTGGCATATGCGTGCATTGAGCATTGAAAATAGCGACGGATATCGTTCGTTCGCCAGCCATGTTTATACAATAGCCAACTGGCCTTCAATGTGGTAACTACAAAAACCAAACAATCGACCAATTGCTTTCTAGTTCGGGCCACAGACACAAGGGCAAAAACGATGGCAGAATATACAGCTGCGTCAAAAAAACCAGTCAAAACGCCGCCATTTTCTTACAAGCTTTGTTTCATATCGCATTCGTTTTGCCACATTTCGTTTCAACTGCAAAAGCTTATTATGTATGCACTGGACCAATCGATTTTTGGGGGTTGGATGTATGTTCAGGGAGGGGTTTAATGGGATTGATTTTTTTTTAATGCATGTAGTAGTATACCAGACAAAGCAATTAATTCACTTTACAATATTCGGAGCAGCTATACACTAGGGCCAATTGGAAAATTAGCAAGTGAACCTATTGGAAATAATTGTATGAAAAAACCAAGTTTTTTGGGTACTAAGTTTAATGCACAAGTATATAAACTTAGTAAAAGACCCCCATTTCGCCTCAATTCGTGCCATTTCAAAAAATTACAAGCTGAGATCAAACCAGGGACCTTACGCAAACAAACACACAAACACCATTCACGACAAACTTTATAAACTTATCAAAAAGCATTACTGTATATAGTAGGTTATGGAACAGTGGTCCGTTGATATTTAAGACCCACTGTAATGAAACCATAGCATATTTAAACGACTTTGATTTCGCACAGCTAAATTTTTGCGGTAAATTAATTTCAGACCTTTAGCGGTGATTTTGGGGCATGGATAAGTACAATTAAGCATTAGCATACTGATTGGAAAAGCATGTATATTTCTTGTGACCTGTATGATAATAATTCTATTTGCTTAAATATCATGACCATGCAAAAAATCAAGGGTTCATCATTAATTTCATGACCATTTTCAATAATCATGGCTTTCAGGATTATCAGGAATATGATGTTATAGTAGACACCCTGTATAATAGGCCCATTGTCGTTATAAACTAGGTGCACAATAAAAAGGTTTGGATTTCACAGTACCCTACTAATAGTTGAACCCTTATTTAGTTAACCGTTTCATTGGTACTCCTAAAATATTGGAAAAATTATTTTTGTAATGAATTAAATGTGCTCTTTCACTTTGTAATTGGAATTTTGTCTCTAAAGCCTAGTACTCAGTTCACATTTTTCACTTGTGATGAGCGAATATGGTGGGCCAACAGTGCCAACCCACGTTCACTAAACATTTTTCACCATCTACATTCTCTTCACATGAATGAAGTCTGCCGTGTTTGTTGACACTGTTGGCCCACCATATTCGCTCATCACTAGTGAAAAATGTGAACTGAGTACTAGGCTTCACTATACCAGTTTTGTTAGTAGGAATGAGCTGTTAACATGGAACGTTGTGTGTATATCAATGGGAAATTCCTCGTTGCTACTAACGAAACGCAGTATATAGTGGTTTAAAAGTTACAGACGAGAAGACTTTTACAGAAAGGTCAAAGGTCAAAAATTCGGAAACCGTTCGAAAGCGCCATAACCACTTCCTATTCGTTCCCATTAACAGAATTCCAATATTTGGTCTCGTTAACAAATTTGAGGCTGTTGAACAATCGTTATACATGGGAGGAAAATGGCGGCCATTTTCTTGGTATCGATCAACCCGCTGATTAAATTACACCATTGATTGATCGGGTAAATTTTTTGCTAATCGCAACACACAAGTATTGTAGCATCACAACAAACAGTGGGGTCGATTACAGCAGTCACGTGACCTCCCAGTGACGTCACAGACAGTCGATATAAACCGTACCAGCAACGGGGTATACTGTGCAGTAGTTTGGAGTGTCTCCATGGAAACGGTGGCGGGAAACGACCTGTGGCCAATGTTTTTTTTCGTTTTTTCAGGGCGTCGATACATTTATTTCGTACGTCACGTGACTCGTTAGGGCATCGATCGGGTGGCCTGACTCACGTCATGACGTCACACCCAACATTTGCTCACTCTTTGTTGGCAGCCGCCATTTTCCTTTAATGTCCACGCGTCTCCATTCATCTTCCCCCCTCCCCTTTCCCCCCTTTTCCCCCCATAAACCCCTCCCATATTTTCGTCGATTAATCGCGCCCTCTATGGTAATTGGTAACAGCGTTATCTTTGCTTGTTTGCTTTCCATGTTCAGATATGGTTTACCAACAGATGTTTGCTGGCTGACCTTATACTAGGCAACCTCCCACTTTCCCTTTAACCCCTCCCCCCCACCCCAACAAGCCCCGCCCACTAAAGGTAATAATAAACCCCTTTTATACTAGATTATTTAAACAAAGGATTAGTGGAGGGAAACTGGGATGACATTATCTTAATCCCAAACCTGGGAAGCCATTAGGATCATTATAGTAGTTATGCCTATACTATACTATACCTTATATAAACAGTAAAATTCAACGTAAAATCAGATTTATAGGACTATACAGAGAAAACGGAAATCAATACATTTTTTCTACCTTTTCTAAACACGGAATCAGTTAAAGTATAGTACTTGTGTACCGAAATCAATTCTTCAAATACTAGTTGCAGAAGTTGGTTAAAGAAAGATACTCAATGGCCAAAGAAATATTACATTATTACAGGGGTTGGACAATGAAATTGGAACACCAGTCTTTTTCACATGCATGTCAATGGAAAACAGGGTATAGCAAAATTGTTGCCAAAATTAGAGAAATATATGGACACACTCAATTTTTTTATTGAATATAGCTAAGATACGTTTCTACAATGTGTACATTTCGGATTTTAAATAACTATTGAACTCTCCATTTTTTAAAATGAAACTTAAACTGGAAAATGAAACACTTGTGGTGATTATCGTTGTACGTTCATGTGGATGCACACGCCACCTCTTGGCAAATGATAAGTTCAATAGTTATTTAAAATCCGAAATGTACACATTGTATAGTGACGTATCTCAGCTGTATTCAGTATAAAATTTGAGTGTCTCTGTATATTTCTCTAATTTTGGCAACAATTTTACTACGTATATACTGTTTTTCATAGACTAAATACTCATTTCATTCATTGTTTTACTTTGTATAAGTTATATTTTTATGGTATCCTTACATTACAAAGCGATGTCACATTATTTCCCCCAAATAACATTTAGACACCAAATATATTTTCTTAAAATTGTGCGGAATTTCATATTCTCCCATGTTGACACTATATATGCAGTTGAATCGTTTTTCGAGGCAAACAATCCATGTCTGGGCATTCAGATAACATATGGTTACAAAATACTAAATGACCAGGTGCATTATATATATTTATAGATTGCAACTCTAGATCTAAATCATGACCACAATTATATACATTAACAAGCGTGACTTTCGCTCGGCTATTGGCTCGTTCGAACGGAAGCCACGCCCCTCCTTTCGCCCGCCATTTTTACTCGAGTGTATCCACGCGCTCACTGCAAGCACAATGGCGCTTGGAAAATGTGTGAGAGATGCGGTTCGGCATCTGCTTTTCTAATGTACATACACCCATGATGCATTGCAGCTGCTGGCACGTGCCACACGTTGCCATGGCCACAGAAGCCAACGACCGTTTCCTTCCCGCCATTCAAGTGGCAGCAGCCAGCAGTCAGTCAGCTTCTGGGGCGAGCCCTAAATCCCACAATGCAGCACGAGGCAGCCATGTCTGTCTGGTCTGGGTCTTGATCCCCCCCTCAAAGTCCCCCCTCTCCTCCCAAAACCATACAGCTGCTCGGTTCCTTCCTTCCTTCCTGGTCAACACCAAACTGCCAGTGCATCTGCTGCCTTTTAATTAATCCAAGTGTGATAAGCCAAATGACACACACCCTTTTCCTATCATTAAGTGCCACCGTATGTATAGTATATGTAGCCTTTAATTATGAAATATGCAAACAGAGTCTCGGTCAGAACAGCGCAACCAAAAACAGATTCTCAATTCCGATACCAGATGGTGTACACAAAAAGTCAAGTCTCCTCCAACAGTGTAGTGAATCCCAGGCTTGCGATTGGTTAGACCAAGTAGGTGTAAATGTTAGAAGGGGTAGAATGTAAAATAGCTGGTCGTGATTGATTCGGCTTACGATATAGCGCCATGTTTTTGACCAGAGGGTTCTAACATTTTTGGGAAAAAATAAGATTTTGATGGATTTTGTTACATCTAATCTGGTACTACATGCTGAAACCCAGTTTGTAAAATTTAAAAGATAATTAGATGCAGTTAACAAAAGCATGTTCTAACTGCAGGGCTTAATGGGTTTGTCAAACCTTTGAAGGGGATTTTCTCAGAACTGCAGTCTATGTACACAGTGAAATGGTTAGGAGGAGTAGCCATAGCTTTTTCAGACAGAAGCACTGAGGCACTGACGCTGAAAGTCAGGCACCCGGGGTTCGATTCCCCGGCCGACCCGCCTTTTTCCAAACTACGTGCCGTTTTTCAGGAATGCATTACACTAACATTAATAGCAGTCTATGTAGATAGAACCTTCCAGACCAACTAAGAGGGGTGTACAAGGTGAAAGTTTACTAATTAATTTTAGAATCTTCTACTTGTAATACGTATCTCCTAATGTAATACCTCGCCACTTAACTGTATTGGAGGATTAAAGGTAGCGAGTTCAAATCCATAATAATTCTGACTACAAACTCATTGGTGATTAAAAGTTCATGGCACCTGATGAGGCCATTAGGCTGAAACAAGCTTGTCGTGTCATTAGTTTCTCTTGTAATGGCCGATTCCACAGTTAAGTGGAGAAACGTATTACAAGTAGAAGATTCTAAAATTAATTAGAGAACCTTCTAGTTCTAACACGCTGATATGTGGACTTAAGCAGGGCGTCTACTAAACTGTCATTTCAAAATTCCAGTACATTTCCAGTTCAGTGGATACCCTGTTATTAAATACAACCTGGATTCCAATCCCGCACGAGTCGGTCAATCAAAGCTGTCCAATCTGTTTGATCGAGAATGTGGCTGCCGAAACCTTGCGCATCAGATATGCACTTATCATAGGACATTCTACTTCTTCTAAATATAATTAACTCCTTGATTGGCACTATACCAAAGCTAATAAGAAAAGACTAGGAAGCACTTTTCATGTGATCAACAGAAAAGCTCCCAGAATGTGGGAAGTGGTTGTACCAATCACGTGACAAGTTGCTTAGCCTTTACTATACTAGCCTTCACCAGGTTCATTTTATATAAAACTAGGGTAGCATTTACTCAACAGATGTTAATCTTGTACATGTTACCGCCAACGTGACAAATCTGGCCATATTCAAGTGGCCTAGTTGATATGCATAATGACATGGGCCCACAGTGTTTAACGGTCCAATTAGGTTGGTTTAGGGTACAGGTTAGATTGGTTTGGGTGAGGTAAGTTACTGAATTCAACAGAATTACACTCCTCACATGGTCGGGCCTGTCACATTGCCGGTAACATGTACAACACATTAATTCCAATAGAGAAAGTAAACATGCTAAACGCCGCTGTACACTAGGCAACGTGTTAACCCAAGATTTCCAACCCTAGCACTCCAGCATTTTACTTCTGCTTATCTAAGAAGACGTTTACAGGATCAGTATCAGGAGTCTTTCTGTCCAATGCACATGTCAAATCCTTGACAGGTCTACAGCAAATCCCTTTACTTAGGACTTCTACTGCGTTCCACACAAAGAATGCAGTGCATATTTACAGGAATAGTTCCTAGAAATGATTGCTACTTGTGAGCTCCCATTCATGTTTTATTGTTGGTTGCCACCGCCCCTAAGGTACCACTTCCTAATTCCCTCTGCTTCACTCCTCCCACTGCAACCTTGGAATGAGACTGTATAGAAGATGGGGGAAACAGAGTACCTATAGAGAAAACCCATCACAAGTTGGCTGGAAGGTCCCTGGATCTAGTCCTGGTTATGCCTGTCGATTACTTGGTTCAGACACCTGACGATGGCGACTTGAAATTAGCCGAAACCCGTGCCGTGTCATGAACAGAACCATTTGTGGGTATAGGAAGTTATTCCTAATTTATCAACTATGTTAGCCCACACAATCCAGGCTACTTAAATGTTAGCAATATATAGAAAAACCACTTTGCACATAAAGTTGGATAAAACCATGGTACCACTGGGCGCAATACGTAATGCTCTAACCACTTTACCACCAACTGCTTAAAGAACTTTTTACTATATGCAGTAACCATGCAACAAAGCTACAGCTGCATTATTTAGCAAAGACTTGTAGCAGTCTGAGGGGTGCAATATCCCAATTCCCAAATGCCGATTTTGTTAGCATTGGAACATTGCATAGTCATGTCCATGGTTACGCAAGCAGCAGCGACATTTGCCTCAATTTGGCCTCCATTTATTAAGGAATCATTGCTTACTGAAAATGGTCGATTGAACTATCTCACCGAATCCTCCATTGTCTGAAATAATAATGTTCCCAATAAATATTGGTTGAAACAATGCTTAGAAATGATGTTATTACGCGAGGAAATCGGTTTTCTGCCAACTACGTGGACACATTGGTACTCCTTGCCGTTCCCTAATAACATTCAGGTTTTATGGTTCTCCTTTAGTGTTTTACATGCATATAAATTGTACATTATATCAGAACATTACCCTTATAAGGGACAAAATTACGGATCCTTTGCGGCGTATACGTATAGATTCCACCATATCAGTTTTTTGAAATTGTTCAATGCATGAGGGATTGTTAGGGATTTTTTGAAAAGTAATGACTAAGGGTCTGTGATCAGGTTTGGGGATCTCTGAGTTGCAGCAAAAAAATGTTTTGCACAAGACCACACAGATTAAATTGACAAAAGTTACAACTTAAATGAGCTACACAGCTCACTGCAGTTGGGGCAATTTTTTAAACTGGGGTAAATTAATCTACCCAAGGCCCCTATAACAATGAGTTCAAAGGATCAAAGTAAGGTTGATGGCATCGCATTTCCTTCATTTTCCCAACGTTGTTTGTACAGTATTTTATTGCAGCCATAATAATGAGCATGTTTAATGCAAAATCCTGATTTTGAGAATAAAAGCATATTTTTAACATAATATATCAAAATAAAAATTACCATTTTTATGGATTAAAATAACCATAATAATAAACTGTAGCAAGATAATCAACTGTAATTGAAATTATACCATTACAAAAAATACTGCATTTTGTTCAATAAAATGGCACTTTTCATTCATAAAAATACGTAAAACAGCAGTTTTATGTAAGGATAATTCAGATTTTTATTATGCGATAATCCAAATGATTACATTTTATCTGCGGGAAGTTTCATTTTCATGTTTTGTCTGGTTATAAAATAATATTACCTAATGGATTATTGATCAATGAAAGTCTAAAAATACCAAACTCGTAGAATATTCCACTATTCATTTTTCCACAATTTTTGCACTTTACAATTTATACAAGCACTTCAATTACAGAAATCAATATTTGCTTTTAGATTTGTGCCAATTCCCAAGTACAGGTCTACATATTGACATTTGCAACAGTTGAGAAACTGACACTTTCGTGTGGAAAACCTGAAAATCAATACTGTCTATAAATAATGCATTTCCATACCAACATTTCAAACTATCATTGGTTATTAAAAGACACACTAACCATTATATTTATTTGAAAGTTTATACGTTAAGTACATTCCCAGAATGTTTGTTATAAATTTAGTTTCCTACATTTTCTTGTCGTTTTACATTGAAATAGAATCTTAGAACATATTTACAATCCTTATGTAGTACGTATAATTTATAATATAAAAAATCTAGCTAATCAGTTAATTTATAGAGGAGTAGGCTAACTAGACGTTAGGCAGGGAAGCACTAAAGGTTACGCGTTCCCTGTTCAATATAAACTCTAAAAGAAATTAATGAAACTAAAGAAAAATACTATATGTGCTCCAAAAGACTGATTTTATGATGCTCTACAACTTTCAAATGAGGACTATTTTTCTAAACGCAACGATTTAAAAGATGCAATTTGGATGACCTTGAAGGTGAAGTCCAAGGTCACGTGTCATACGATTTTATGAATCCTCACATACGACTTCCTATTCACTCGTGACCATAGAACAATTGCAACACTCACCCTTTCCAATATATTTCAAGTGCTCTAGACATTTTACCCACCCTGTATTCCAAGAATTAGAGCGTTTCTAGGCAACTGAGAAAAATAAACGTATATGAACCAAAACGTTGAATTGGGTGCACAAGGGTTGCAATTTATGTATTATGATCGATTTGCTGGCAATACACATAAAAGAAAAGTGGTATATCAATGTCGCAATTCGTGCCAATCGCAGCACCGTCTGGTGGAGGAAAGCTGAAGCACTTTATTAATTGCAACAAAATATTCTTTTGAAATAAGACCAAATTAATGAAACTACAAACTCCGCAAATTTCACTGTATATTAAAAATGCAGCTATAATATACAAAATAAAATGTAAATCTTTTGAAATTAATTAACTCAATTAAATTTAATTAAAAATGTATATTTACAAATTTGTTTGATCACATTTCACAGCGTTCTAATATCTTTGTTGCATTGTATTATTAGTAGGCCTATATGGTAATAAAATTAGTGACTCATTCCCTTTTCCCTTCACAATCGATTGACATTTATTAGATAAAAATTTGTGGTGCATGCCCAGTAATAAAATCAAATGCAGCAATATTTCTGAAATCTCATTGGTCACATATTAGATCTGTGTTTTGAACAGCACATTATTGAAATTATTCATTGTAAACTGAAAACTTGCATCAATGCAAACCACAAAGGATAAAACCACTTTACTCGTATTTATGACGAAACAAAAGATGGCCGCCACATGGGACATGCGGGTCAATTTCATCTGAATTTACAGCTTTTATGCCATAGTTACATACATAGTTACATCACCGAGGGGAATTTCCCATATCCATTTACTTTTTCCTTTTATGTAATGCCCTTTGTCAAGTCTATTTTCCCTATAAATCCCAAAATGCAGCGCGCATTTTTACAATCGCAATAAATGATTTTCATAGGCCTATTCACAATTTTACACTCTCTATAAAATCTCCCACTCAAATTTTTAACATGATAAGTATTTTATTATTGCAAATAAATTTCATATTTTAAAAATACCTAAAACACAGTACAAACTCGGCCACAAACAATTAATTATAATACAGTGAAATTTGTCTATGATGGGTTGTCAAGGGACCAGTAAAACTTTCCGCCATAGATAGGATTTTCCAAATTAGAGAGGTTTTTAATAAAATAAATCATGCTTTTAAGGGTCTAACATTAAAATTTTCCATCATAGACAGGTTTTTCTAGCATAGAGATGTTTCTGGTCCCTTGATATTCCACCATAGACAGGTTTCACCGTATTAAATATGTCTACATCAAAGTTATAAAGCAGAACAATATATTACCTGGAAAAGTAATCAATAATCATTCCTTTGACAAGAGAAAACCAATCAATCATATGTTGTGTTATTATTGTTATTAATAGGCGTTGACATTGACTACCACACCCAAAACATATTGTTGAAAGGGGCGTGGCTTAGGTGTGTGTGTGGGGGGGGGGGGGGGAGTCCCAAGGTCACCAGGGGTCAAGGCCAGGAAAACTCCGCAGTGACGTCATCCCCAATTCCACTAGCCTCTCTGTCCCAGCCACTTTCCCTCGTATTTTACCCAAGGAGGTTGATTTCACCCACAAGAAAACAACCAATCGATGTTTCCTTTTCGAAGTAGGCTATTTTTCGACCACGCCCACTCGTAGTGACGTCACAGTCTCAATTTCCGATCGAAGCGCAGCATTAAAAATGCATGACAAATACAATTGTTTTTGAAATTATATCCTGCAGTGACGTCATTGGTCACGCCCACAGGGATGGCGACAGCTGGGTCGGTGTTGCCAGTGTAACTACCGTCTCCTGCAATCTCCCCCCTCCCAGTAAACAACAGGGGTCAGGGGTGAGTTATTGGCCACGTGCAACTAAGCACCTTTGGGTGTGCCATACAACCAAAATAACAAAATACCAAAACCAGTCAAAGTTTATGATTTATGGCTGCTATTCCCCCCTACACCAAAACCTCATTTCCATACCATGGAAAATTCACCTTTAAATGTACCCAGTGGAACCTGTCTATGACGGAAACCTGTCTAAGGTGGAAAATTATTTTGTTTTAATCCAATTGACAGCATTATAAACTTAAAAATAATAGAATAAACACGCATATATGCTTGGAAATCTTATTCAGTCCTTTGAGATTCCACCAGACAGATTTCAATGTGAAACAATTGTTTTATACATAAACTGTAGTAACATTAAAACAAATTAAAGGTGAACTGACAAGCGGTAAAAGTGGACCATGACCAACCCTGCCATTGGGTAAATTGGGACTACTTAGCAATTAGTCTGTCGATGATTGGCCAGAAAAGGGTAAAGTTCAGAGTTCACTTAGCGCCCTGTCAGTTCACCTTTAAGTGAAATTCGAGCAGATTCCATTGAAAATTCAATCACTTTCCATTTTGAAACAAACTATTTCATACACTTTTAATACAATTTCTTTAAATATATTTTGCCAATCACTTTGATTATTTTATTCCCAATTCCAATAGCAACCTGAATATAAACACAAATTAGTATATGCAAAACCCATCATTTGGTGTAAAATTTTATATTAAATATATTTTTTAGGCTTATGAATTATTCAAGAGTACATATTTTAATATTTTTAAGTAAATAAAATATCTAGCCTTTTGAAAATGTGAACAACCATTTCTTGTAAAAACATATGTATGTACAGTTTTCATATTGGTTTGCATGAAAAAAGCACGAAATGAAACATGAAATTGCATTTGAAAGTATGAAGTCTGTAATTTACATTCTGGATATTAATTTGCCAATTAGTACATGGAAATCCTGGACAAGTCATTGAAACTAAAAATGTCAGGGTAAAAATAATTCCTAGCAAAATATGTTACAAAAGGGGTAATTAAATATTTTCTTATTATTATATGTTAAATATGGTTCATACCAATGATTACTATTTTCATTTAGGTTTCCAGGTTTTCCAGAGTACTTCGGCAAAATTTCCAGTTCTATTCTGTACGTTTAAATTTAATTTTAATAATGAAGTTTTCTAAACATTTTAAATAATGTAAAAACACATTCAAATCGCATATTATATATTTATATCAATTTCCCTGAGTTTTCCAGATTTCCCAGGTTTCCCTGAGTGGTATGAACCCTGTAATTAAAGACTAAATCACCCATTTTCAAATGCACTTTAAAAATAGATTTTCCAATGGAAATTTTCGTCATAAAATTCCAATCTAAAAAAAATCCCAATTCCCATTTAAAACGTAAAACAAAACAATAAAAAACGAGACAAATAAGCAAATAGTAAAACCAGTTAAAACAACATAAAACTACACATGGTCCCGCATTTGATCAGTTTCACCATGGAAGATGCCATCAATGAATCTCGATTGACAAAGCGCATCAACCGCTAGCCTCTCAAGCCGCCGTTCCTCATTTTTAGCCGGTTAGCTGCATTCGAATACCGAAGCGCGTAACGAGCAATCCAAGCCGCCGTTCCCCACTTTAGCCGGTCAGCTCGATCCGACTACCACAGCGCGTATTGAGTAATTCAAGCCGCCGTTCGTTACGTTAGCCGACTAGCCGGTTCGCGACCGAACGAAATCCTCGCTTTTACAATTAAAATAATCACGTCAGCGCTGCCATCGGTCGGATCTCTACGTTTACATTAGTAGGGGGTGGTCGGTAGGTTGTCGTTTCGCGAAATATAAGGAGATCGTACCTCGGTTGTGGGCGGGATTGTCTTGCCAAAGGTAGGCGGCTGTGGCTGCGGCGGCTGAAGCGGCGGCTCGGTGGCTATGAGTCGGCTGAGAAGACAACTCCGTTGCTGCTCGCCGTGAAGCTCTGTGCTGCGTCGTCGTCGTAGTTTGGTTGTGATGGTTGTGGTGGGTGATTTGAGTCGGTGCGGTAGGTGGGCCGAGCCGTAGTCGCACGATCTGTTCCCACAGAGGTTCCAGCGAGATGCCGGGGGGCCCCGTGTTGCCCACGATTGGCGTTTTAAGTCGTACAAAAGCTCGGTAACCGAACTGTTTTCCGTGTGTCGGCACGGACAGCCAAGATGGCGGATCGCTGCGCTTATGGAACAACCGGCGGCCGCTTCTTTCTCCGCTAGCTGCTCGATGCTGCTGCTCCTCTCCTTGCCGCTACTTTCTCACGTGTCCGATTATAGCAGGTTGGTCTGTCGCACGACGCACACAAACCGAGGGGGCAAAAACGGGGTTGATACAGAACTGAAAGGAGATATAGAGAGATAAAGTGAAGAGAGAGAGACGGAAATGAAAAGGAAGGAGAGGGGGAGGGAGCAACCAAACCGGCGACGAACTCCTCTACGAACGCAACTCAACCTCCTGGCAATCACTGTGGGAACTAAATAACGACGCGAACTGGCCCAACTTCGTTTTATACGTTGACGCATCACCGCCACGAAGAAAGCCGCCGCCGATGCGCGCTTCTTATTGGTCGGGGGGCGGCGCGCGGGCGAACGCGACGCCTGGCGGATGCGGAAAGAAGCGCGGGGCGTTCGATACCGAGTGTGACCGCGCCTCCAAGTGACCGCGCCCCCCGTTGACCACACCTCTATAGCTTGACTTTCCTTGCTTCATGCTGCGGAGATAGTAACGCCCCTTGGTAACGCCCATCGGGTGGTGATAGGGGCGACGTTGCGGGGTGGGAGGAGCGTAAAGAGTGATCCAGATTGATGGGGATGAAAGATGAGCGCGGTCGGTCGGCGGAGATGACGTAATGGACGGAGGAGAGTGGGATTTGAGGCGGCAGGTGGCGCGCTCGTAGCTGTTTCTCATCTCTATGGATGCGGCTGAATTCATGTACATGCGGATGAACAAATATTTACAACAAATTAATGTTATTTTAGATTTTTGAAATGGAATTAGGCTTGTAGTTACAAAAATTGATTGACATTTATTATTTGGGTTATAAAATATACGAATTTCAACAAATATTTGACTATTATTCAAACTGAAATGTAAAGATGAATTGACACGCTTTTGATGCACAGCAAAATCTCTGTGGAAATTAGTAAAAAGATTTTATTTGCGATTAAAGAAGTTCGAGGGGTAATTAATTTAGGAGGTTCTTCGTTATGGTTTTTCTTCGTGTAGATTACGTGGAATCTGCATTGTAAAGTCCAAATTATTAAATTGTATGTTTGACAATGTAATAATATAGCTAAATAAAGCAATTTTCTAATTTTTATAAGTATTTTATTATATTTTTCTGAAATATCATACTAAATTATACATTTTTAGGGTCGCCTTTGTGATGTTTCCCTGCAACACATCTTATTTTGCCTTCTATCATTCTATTTATGAAATTATATTTATGAAACACCCTGTATAAAATGACATGTCATTGATCGGTAGAACTTCAAATATAATGATTCAGCAAAAGTGCAGAATGGATGCAGACGCAATGTGGATATTGTCAACAATTATTTTTTAATATTGCTCGCAACTTTCTTGCGCGCAATAAAGCAACGGCGATATTAAGTTGCGGACGTCCTTCGCGCTATCCGCATGTGACGTCACGTAATATTGCGGCGCAATCTTGTCAGCAACACTGTTGCAAAAGTGCAGTCGTCGGTGTATCGTCGCTGTCGCTCTCGGTCCGCCCAACTCCTTGGTCCGCCCGTAATCGTGCTTCCTCGTTGTTTATCATCGCTATTCGGTTGACAAGATGGCAGGATCAGGTCAGTAGAGTCAAAGGTTGTCGATGATTCTGTCGTTTTGTGGGGGAAAATCGACGAAATTCCGGTAATTTTCCGACGAGATTTTGCCGTGATACGAACTCGTGTCGATTTCGGCGGGGGCGGTGTTTATTAACGGAACGGCCGGAATGCGTTATCGACCGTCGGGCGCGTTATAAGAACTGGGTGTTCCGGTTACGGTTCTCCCCCCTCCGTAGATAGAAACTAGTTATATTTTTAATGCGGAGGAATTTTACGGCATTTGGAGTCGTACGAGTGGATTGTTTTCTATGTGATGGACCGAAATGGTAGCCGTTATTTCAATGTGCTACTGTCGTACCCCTATTTTTTTATTCAATGTCAAATAGCTGGAACAGTGTTTGCAGTTGCCATGGAAACGGATTTTTTTGGCACTACTTTCTCTGCATGCGTCAAATGTTGTCACAACGATTTATTCAAATCATTCGTGCTACCAATAGACTTAGCATTGAATTCGGTGTTAAGGGTTTTACGGATACTGAATTTAGTGCCCCGAACCGAATATTCCGGAAATCCGGTGACCGCCATTTTGTAAAAAGATAAAGTAGGCTTAACTTCTCCAATTCATATAGTACGTCTATATTATATGTATTATATATTAGCAAATATTCGATCATATTGCCGAAAAAATTGCAGCACATGGAAAGCAAATATGTGCTTTATATTATATGCAAGTACATAGCGGAAATGAATATGAAATTTTCCAGAAATCAAATTCCGGGAAATATGATATAGTACTACATATTTCAAGTTCATTATGCAATACTGAAATAAAACCTCATTTTGAATAGGGTTTACTTTATCACAATGGTTTCCATTAAAATTATAAAATTGCAGGGTTCATATTAGTATAGGGAAACCTGGAAAATCTGGAAAGCACAGGGAATTTAGATTTTAGATAAAAATTCAGGGAATTTAGATTTTAGATAAAAATTCAGGGAATTTAGATTATTATAATGTAACTAGAAATTCAGGGAATTTTTCAAAACCTGGAAAACTCAAGTCATTTAGATTTTAGCTAATACTTTAGGGAATTTATTGTCCAAAACTTGGAAAATTCAGGGAATCACAGGTTGAAATGAACCAGGAATTAGTATTTTTGTGTGTTAGGTAATTTGTTTATGCAAAACACATTTTATGAATGAATAATTAATGTATTGTGGTACTATTTCTGTAATTTTTCATTTTTTTCCTATGTTTTGGTATTTAATTATATGCCAGAAACAGAATTGTACTTTGTTGTTATGGTCACTTATGTTATTTTTATATAATAACTGCATTGTTTACGTGCATTTTTAATTACGTAGTATACTGTAATACATCCCTGCTTACTATTTTAGCTTTACACAACTGTGATTTCATTCATAAATTTATTTATATCACTCTTAGGTTATATGTAGCTAAGTAGGGAATTAAGCCATCATAAGTAATTCATTACTACCTATAGTGACACCAATTAATTTGTTGTATGAAATGTCTTAAACCCAAAAACCCCAAATTATGAAGATAAATTTGTTAATAACTACTTTAAATTGCCGTCAAAGTTTTCTGCATATTTTTTATCTCATTTTATATTTTATTTTACTTGGGGTCTATCTATAAACAAAACCAAAGTCTCAATTTTATTTCTGGACCGGAAATCAATTTGGACTTTGATGCAGTAGGTATGCAAAGTAAAAACCTGAAAAGAGGGTGCTGTATATGACTCATTTATTATACACTGTGTATACTGTTTCATTTTTAAACTGTGATATTATAAATTTATATTTCATATATTAAAAGTTTAACTCGGCTTAGATTTTTCTAGGCACATAATACATTATTGTGATAAATTTCATTATAATACACCTATTACAGTGAAACCAGTCCATGGTGGAATTTGAAAGGACTTGAAAAAGTTTCCACCATGGACAATTTTTCCAGAAATTTTTTTTGCAGTATAGGAAGTCTTTAAAAGGAAATCAGGTCCAATATGGAGTCAGATTTTCCACTATAGACAGGTTTCCACCATAAACAGCTTCCACCATGAACAGGTAGTGTCACTTACTACATTTTCCAGTGCTATTTGGCTGAAGCTGTTAAAGGTTCTTATTATATAGAAATGAATGGTGGAGACGATAAAATAATAACATAACTTTGTTCTTTTCATTCAATGACTGCGTTTCCATGGTCGAAATATTCTGGGGATTTTGTGGAAAAAGAACCGCAGGGGGGAAAAGGGAACCTTGGACGACCAGTATTTGTCCAAGCAGTCCAAGGTCCCCTTTTCCCCCTCCGGTTCTTTTTCCACAAAATCCCCAGAATATTTCGACCATGGAAACGCAGTCATTGTTGCACCAAATTTTATGAAAATAATTTTGATTAACTGAATCGGATGCGCTCTTCAAGCGCCTAATTCGAAATTGTGCCCCATCTTCAGCGGTTCAAAAGTTAGAACATGGATGACCTTGAAGATGACATCATAGGTCACGTGCGATATGACTTTCGTATTTCCCCCATATGACTTCCTATTCAATTGTGAAAACTGTACAGAGCTATCGTTTACCATTTTAAAGATATTTAAAAAATGACCAGACTTTTGCTGCACCCTGTATACAGCTGTAAATTAAAGGCTGCATAGCGAAGGCAGGCAGTATACTGGTCTATAGACCAACCATAGAAACTTTCTATAGGGTATATAGCCTAATGATTATAGTTTATCAATAAGGATATGGGAGGTGGCAATGACTAATTGCAGGCCTACTGTTTACCTATATTAATCCTATAGGTTCGGTGTGCATTATGATTTTGAAAAGCTTTTGGTTTTGAATTCTTGTCAGTGAACCTTGTCAGGATGCATTTTCTCCATCATTAGCTCGAACAATGAGCATCATTTGCATGGAAACCCGGCTTAAACCTCCCATTCTGCTCAAAACCCTGCTGCCCAACAGGTACCGAGTCAAATGCGCGCAAGGCAAAAGGGCGCCGTCACGAGCGCGCCGATGAAAGCGCTGGGTACCATAAAGG
>JAQFZQ010001041.1:0-23014 GCA_034696005.1 Glomeris marginata
GTTGATTATATACCAAAGTAGTAATTAACTATATATGGTATTTAAAATTTTAAATTGGTGTGGAAATTGAGGTTTCCAGCTTTCACAAATACTTGCTCAGTAGGCTTAATTAAGCTGTAAAGAAGTTGCCCAATATCCTTTATTAATATGTTTTGTAGGTTGCAGACAGCAGTTTATAGACCTGATTATAAATTTGTTTAAAGCAGCAATAACTATAAACTGCATTTATGGTTTAGGGAAATATCAATTTGCAATATGTACTGCAGTCAAGAAAAATAAATGTTGACATGTGTTGTGATTTCAAAAAAATAAGCTTGAAGGCCTGGTTCTAAAATTACAAAGTTGTATAAGTAAGTCTATCAATAAAGGAGGTATCTTTTGACATTTCAACATCTCAACACAGCCTGCTTAAGATTTATTTATTCCACTTGTGGCTCTTGAGAAAGATAAATGACCAAGTCATCTTATATATATGTACTTACCATCTATGGCTTTGTCACTCTCCTGTGAATCATCATCTATTTTTCCAGTTTCGATGCAGATAGATTCGTTGAAATAATCCTCCAAATCCTGTGAATTGAATCTCTCACAATCCATGTCCACTCATTCAACAAATCCAAATCATAGTTTATGGTGTTGTACTGAAAATAAAACCAAACAGCAAAATTATACACTAAGCCACTGAAATCAGGTCATAAATATAATAAAATATTTTTTCACAACACCCCCCTAAACCCTTACAAAGAAATTTCTACTTTCACTGGTAAATAACCTTTAAGTAACCTGACCTCGGTTTTGCTTGGATTGTGACTTGGATTGTGCAATTTGAATATATGTACAGTATTTTCCTACTTTAACTTCATGTTGAAAATAGAGTTGTTAAATAGTGAAAGAGGGTCTTTGCTCTGTAAACTTAGTATCCATACAGCAGGTGTTTTGTTTTGTGAAAATGTTGTGCAAAAAAAGTGTTTCCTAGTTTGTTTTTCCTCAATGGTTTGCTTTTAGAAAACACATTCAAAGTGCTGAAAAGTTGACAGAGTACAGCTGGTGTGACATTAGTTTGAGCGAATAAAAATCCTTTTTCCTGTAAATTGTATGTGTGAAGTGTCAAATAATAACATGAAAAATATCCTGAAATTGTATATTTGTTTCAATTACAATATGGAAACGTTTAAATGGATAAATTTTAAAAATTAATAGTTATTATTAAATTAATTTACATTGTATTAAATTCAATTTTTCAAATCTAGTATTTCAATTTTCAAAACTAATATATGTATTTCTATTTTCAAAACTAATATATGTATTTCTATTTTCAAATCTAATATACAGTATTTCAATCTTTTAGAAAGGTTTCTAATTTTAATATCTTTATTCACTTCAAAATATGTTTACTACATATTTGTTCCGATTCTATTAAATTTCAAAATAACTTTCTCACCTTTTAATATCATTGAAATTCAATTCATTTAGAATATTTCAGTATTTGTTCTATCATTAGTTTAATTTCAAATAATCATAATTGCAGTACTGATTACATAAAACATTATTTAAATATAAAACCCAGTTTGAAAATAATTGAAGACAATAATTGTTTATACAAACATTTTAGAAACTTTTGAAAGTGCACAGTATTTTGCAATAAAACATGTTTACAACTTTAATATTCTAATAATTAACGTAAACTTGCATTAATAGTAAGCTTGCAAAATATGTGTAGGTTTTATCTATTTCAATTATGAATTTAAAAGTAATGCCAATTTGAAATATGTAAGGAATGCTAAGTAAGTAAATAAGTAAGGTAATACTTTGAGAATGTCTGGTTGAGAAACTAAATAACGAAGTAGTCAGCCAAGTATATTTCTAAGTATAGTTACATAATAATATGAGTTTGGTATTTGAAGGTTGGATAAGTAAGTAGGCTGCCCCGCATAGCACGCAAATGATTCATTTTTAGGTGGAAAATTGGAATTAGGTTTAGCAGATTATATTTATAATGGTGGGAATGAATATTTATCACTCCACACCTACATTTCTATACTTTGAAACGGTTCACAAGTCATTCTTCTTTAGGTGCATTTTAGTACCATCGCCACACACTCATTTTCTCATCCCAGCTACTTATTTTTTTTACTTCTGCTCTATATTGTTATTATTCACAGAAGAAAAAAAAATAACATTTTGCAACATGTCCGGGAATTTATAAACTTGTGACCAACATGTCCCCTTTTGTTCCAAAGCCACTAATATATATTGAAATATGAATTAAACATGATAAAATATTCATGACGAATGACAGCAATTTTTACTATATGCATAAGTCTTAACCTATAAATTTACATAAAAATAAGGACACAAATATAAATAAAATTGTAAAATGTAAATGGAAAATGATAATAAATTTCTAATGAAATATGATATGCTACATACAGTGGAGTAGGTGCAATGATTGCAATTATTCAGTAAAGTTGTGTGATTTCATTATTTTAATTCAACTGACAACACAAATACTGCAAAGTTTTTATCACCCACGTGACACCTGTGGTGGTTTACAAAAGACAAAAGGTGCGGCCATTTTCACAAGAGTTAAAAACAAAACCCAAAGTTGATAAACAGTCTCCAGTAAAATAAACAGCAAATTTCAACAAAACCATTTAACACTAAATAGATATACATTTTTGTTTTTTACTTCTTGTTATTTTTCAAGTGGCACACATCCAGATGTATGTTTTTTTATTTTCCCCAAAACATATTCATTGTATTGCAGACAGAAGTAGGCAACAAAAACGTCTACATATTATTGCAATATATTTATTCTGCAATGTCAGAAAAATAAAATGCAGAAATGCAGAAATGCGGTCACCAATCTCTCTATATTTACTGTATAATAAGTTCATGGAATTCGGATATCCTTATTAATAATTCACCTCTAAAAGGATTTACACTAGGAACTATTTAACCTGTAAAATAAGGAAATGAAATTACAATATCTTATCCTAAATGTTTATAGCTCCCACAAAAACAATTTTAATCCGGTCAATTAATTCTGTCATTTGAATAATTTATACATCCATTTTAATATTACTATATGTCGCAATCAATATTACAGTATATATTGCTTTTTCTTCTTATTAAATTCCGGCACTCAAAGGTTAATTTTACTGCATAATAAACCATAATATAGTGCGTCTTAATTCAAGGTTGCAGTAATTCCCTCTTGTTTTCTTGAGTTATGTAGTAAATCCTTACATCAAAAAACATTCCATTAATAATACAAAGTTGATGGAAAATACTTAATAAAGTTAATTGATATTAATGTTTTCAAAATTCGACCTAAATATTATGTAAAATAAATTCTTGGCAATCATTATCATGTGCAATCTTGAGCTGAGACGCACTATACTATATCCAAAATGTATTTTTTTATAAAAACAAAATTTTACTGTAATTAAGGAAGTGAAAATCTGTAATAAAAGTTGTGCATGGTTTATTGCATTTCTTTTCATTACATTTCTTCAAGAATTTTGTCTTTCTGTGCCAACATATATCAGTAGCAGGTCTGTGTTGCCTGTTACCATCACTGTAAATTACCATGATGTACTCGAGCAAGAAGAGTGGACACACCCAAATGTACTTTCTCAAGATGTTACCATAAAATGATTCAAAAACTAAACAAAAAAGTAAACAAAAACATTCCTATGAAATACTTTTTTCAATACTGCACACAGTATATACTTATGATTTATTTTAACGCCCCACCTTTTAAAATGTCACTTTATAACATAACTCAAATGCAAAATTATAATAGTGAACAAAAGTACAATTGAGTGGCAAAATAAAAGCAGTAAATAAGTGCATTAAAAACTTCAACCACAATAAGAAGTTCAGGGTTATATTATAATACACATAAGTTACAATGGGGTTTACAATGTACTTTAATAGTATATAATAGAGCCCAATTGGTGTGTAGTATATGATGTATATAGTGAAATAGCTTTGAAGACATTCTTTCAAGAATTCTTGGAGAAATAAGAATGAATTGGTTTTTGATGGTTGACTTTGTTGCAAGAGTGGAAAAGTCAATGGCCTATATGTAGCAAAAGAGGAAATTGTTCAAGTTGCATCCGTGTTGCCAAACTGCTTTCTTCTCTTTTGATTCGTTGCACATCACGTGACGCTATTTTTCCACTCAATTAACCCAAACTTCAAAGTGACTGTGCATTATTAAACTTCCCCAATTCAAAAAGTCAAACTGAAATCGATACCAATTGTTTCTTTTATCATTTAAATTATAAACTATATACTACAAATTATTGAAATACATGTTAGTATATGTATATATTTATAGTGAAGTAAGTAGACTGGCCTATAGAACATGCCGATGTACAACCAGTGGTACATTATACCCCTATAATGTAATTTTCATAAACCAAAGCAATAATTACAAAATAGTATTAACTATACATATTACTGTTACTACTTATGTTTTACTACATTATATTTTACTAGTATATATTAGGTATATAATTTCATATGCATGTTACTGTATGTTATATATTTTATAGTCATTTTACTATTATTAAAAGTATCCACCATTTTATTTTAAATTCCAAAGTATAAGAATTTTAAAACTTTCATGTTCTTTGTTGCTTGACATTTATTTGTACATAGTATATCTATCTGTAAGTCATTCATGGTATATAACCATGCATTTACTGTCCACATTCTTCATGGATAACCACTCGTGTCAAAAAACATTTCACTGTCACAAAAAGAATCAATTCAGTATACTTGAAACTTGTTACTTTTCAGTGAACTTTCAAAAGTTATTTTAAATTTCTTAACAGCAGGTTTTGACACTTTCATTTCCAGAAAAAACCTTGTATGGCAACTCACACGCTCTAAATGAACTCATTTATTCACATGCAGATCTAAAATATTACCATAAATAAAAAATTAAAGAACTTTCTGCCATTTGTATCAATTTGAATTTTTTTTATATTTTCCAAAAAGTAGTAAAAGTTGAACAACAAAAACTTTCACATGTCCCAATGTACATTTATTATACTTTATACATATACTGCTACATAAATTTTCCATGAATATACTATTATACTTTTCAAAATATTACATTTATATTACATAAAAATGATAATTTAAATCTAATTAATTAATTATATATGTATAACAAAAATGTTAAAATTACCAAATTATTAAATAAAACTATTTTAAAATCCTTAACTTTTTCCATAAATTCCATATAATAACAGAGTTTAAATTAAATCAAATAAATTAAGGTTCAAATTTACAATAGTTTCAAATTTTATTGTAAAATATAAAAATTAAAATTTTTCATAGGTATAAAAAACATTTAAATCTCCAATTCAAAAGCTTAAAACTATTATTACTAAATGTATATCAAAAAGTAAATTGCATTTCAACATTTCAACTTGTTATGCAAAATTCTACTGTTTTTATCACAAAATATTTTAAATATTTATACCATACAAAACCTAATAAACGTAACTATGATAATTTAATGACACCTTGGCTTATGTAAAATAAACTAAAATATTTAAAATAAAAAATATATAATTGTGCCAAAGGTAAACCAGGAAGAATAACCTCTACAAATGCCAACAATAACATTCCAAGGGTTGACACCTTTTTAGTATTACAATATCCCATCTGCCAATTAGAAGTTGCATTCAAATCGAGGTTATAACCCCGAAAAGTGATCACAATACAAATCTGTACATCACGATTATATACTTCTACATGTGAGTTAACACCTGACTTCTTCGCATGTAAATCGTTTCTTTTTCCAAAATGGCCGCCATCAAACAAAGGAAAAGATGAGATAGTAGTTCCCACACACATGCCATATATGCAACACATGGCTTAAAAGAATATACCAATGAACATTTCATATAACTATAAATTAAATAAATATTCATGCAATTTAGGTAACCTCTATACAGATGCAGAAATAAATAATACATATAACCATTTGCATTCTATGCACCACACAATATGCAACATCACCCCTGACTACCCTTTTCTTTATTTCTTTTTCTTAAATCACCCAAATCCAGTAAGTGCTTTTCGGAAAATGTTGTGGGTCAGTGGGACATTGACTGGAAACATAAAGTTCACAGTACAGGATAATTGTTAAGTGTAAATGCACTATATAGCAACAATATGTTAATGCTACACCTATATTACTCGCCTATATAAAGATATGCTTGCAATTAAGGGTGTAATTTCAATTAACATTTGCACAATTACTGTTACCAATATTAAGTCTAAATTATGTGTAGGCTATACTGAAAACTTTTTTATCCATGCATTAATTTATGAAAAGGAAGTTCAAAGATAAGGATTATTTCCTCATTGTGTACATAACAATTATATACAATAGTAATTACTATACATTTAGAGTAAATTATTAAGAAATAATGCTGAGAATATGTATAGTATTTTAAATGATATTTTAATATTTTGTCTGAAATTAACAATACACAAAGAAACTTCAGCTTGATAATTAATGTATTTTTGAGTTAATATAACAGACAATTAAATTTTTAAATTGCTGTACAGGTATACCTATAAATAAATATATAGTACATTTTAAAGTTTAGTTATAAAGTGTTCAATTCTATATTTTTAATTGCACAAAAACAATATTGTAAAATTTAAAAGAAATAGCTTTTTTATTTTAAATAAAACTTTCCATTACATTACAGGAAGAGAAGTATTTTTTATTTTTACCAAACTGCATAATAATATAGTATTAATATTAAACGGATTTTTAATTTCACATCAACGTCAAAATTAAATTCGAAAACCTTATTTTTATTTCCCTAAAAAATGTTAAAACGTTAATCAATCTATAACAAAAAATTAAAGAATAAAAGAAAGCTGCTTATAATATTTTTTTAAAAATAAAGTTAATATTTGATATTATACACATGAAATACTAAACTTCTATAAAGAATTTCAACAAATGTATTGCATATACTACTACACAGTATATAAGTAATATTTCCAAGTGACATTATTAAAAATGTATATTGTACTCTGAATTTAATTATTTTTGAAACAATAACTTCAAAGATAATTGCATAACTTTTGCCAAATTCAAAAGCACAAAAAACTCAATGGCTTCACTCCCCAACTTGGTTCACACAGTGTATATAAAAACAGTTCAACCCTTAGGGATACAAATTTCCATTTTCGTGACAGCATTACAGTCATTAAATCGTTGTCTGATATGTTTATGAGGTTGATATTTTTTTACTTTAAATGACTATTAAACAGGCTGTACATTGCAATTATACAGCTCAATGTCAAGGTGGAAAAATCAGAAAAATCGACATCAACTTATTTCAATGCAGGGTACAAAAAAGTTGAAAGGAATTAAATAATATGAATTGCTTTTGTAATACATAATTTTAAATCCAATTATATGTGCATATCCATGTCACTTCCAATATAAACAATTCAAAGGTTAATTATAAACTTTAAAACATATACTGTACATAAAATCAAATTCCTTAAATTAATAATCCCATATAATAAATACTAAAACATCACAAACTACAGGTCAAAAATAATAACTGAAGCATAAACCCCAAATTTCAGACTAAGATCATCAAAATTTATTCACTATACTACCATAAAATGTAAAATAGTACATGGAAATCAAATTATGCTCTGCAATAAATAGGTTTTATTATGCTTAACCTGGTGTAGTAATGCACATTTTAAAAATACAGAACCAGGACACAAACATGTTGGGCATGAAATTTGCCAACAATCTTACGTGACCCGAATAAAATCCCAAGATTTCATGTTACATTCTTTTCAAAATTTTCCCTTTAAAATAAAAAATTAATAAAACTAAACTTCTCAGCATGATCCATTTACAGTTTTAAAACATTTATTGGTTAATTTATATCCTTGAGTTCTTTTAATTACAGTCAGGAAAAATATATTGATAACCTCGCATGATAAACGAGACAATGGGCCAGACCACGTGGTGAATAAGCCTAATTGAAGTGGAGCAAGCTTTCCCTTTGTGTATAGCTACCTGAACATTTCAAGTTTGTTGCACATGGGTGTGTTTGACTTTTATCACATGAATCATCACTCTGCATCATTGTCATGAGTCAAAGTGTTGCAGGCTACTACTACTATAACCACCAAACCGTGCCTTGAAATAATTAAACAAGGTTATGCACCTTATATAGAATAAGTTAGAACCACATATAGGAAACTGAAGTTAAAAATTGAAAAGTGAGTAATACATTGATATAGGAACTTACACATCCTGTTTGTAATTATATTTGTGGCGATGATTGATAAGACATGAAGCAATATAATAATTATTTATCAAAATTTATAAACTAATCAAGTAAATACACTGCAAATGTGAAATTTTCTTTTGTCAATAACTAGCCTATATGCTTATTATAGTTGCATTAAAATTGTTAGAAAATAAATAGAAAATTTGTATAAAAATGAATTTTTAATTGAAATAACAAAATATACAGAGAAACCTGTCTATGGCAAAAACTTTCCATCATAAACATAATTTCCAGGAAATTTGCTAATACATGGATCATACCATTGATATAATAAGTAAAGTAAAGTACATAAAGTAAAATGCAATATAGTATTAATAATAAAAAACATTTTCTACCATAGACAGGTTTCACTGATTACATTTTACATTAATATAGCTTCTTTACTACTTAATTAAACATCTTTATCACTTAAACTTAAATTCACAACATACAATTCCTGAAAATATTTAAAACATTGATGAAATATATTTGCCAAAATTCATCATGTATAATGTCACCTTAAAACACTGGAAACTACTATATAAAAAGACATGGCACATATGGATTAAAATAAGCTTATTTCGCTCACTAGATGGCGCTAGTTCAGCCTTGGTACATAATGCAAAGGCAACTGGGAAATTAGGTTCGCTATTTTGTCCATCCAATGACTTTTTCCAACAATATATTTAGAAATTTAAAGTCAAATTAATTCATTTAAAAAATGGGATTCATTTTTGGAATAAGTATGATATAAAATATGCAAAAGGTCACTTGTAAATTCCTTGCAGATATTTTAATAGTTTGCAACTTATAACAGAAATTGCAGGAAGTCATATGGCTATTAAAAAATAACAGGCTGCAAATTTCCTGTGCTTTTAATATTTTTTGCATCCAAGGACTGACTGGTAACAACTGTTCAGGATGCGAATAACATGTTTAACGGTTCACATGCCACGGTCATCACCATGAATTCATGCACATCAAGCCTGAAAATTACCTCCAAAATCACTGCATATGATCTCATACACACTCCAAAAAACAAATCACCAAAAACCTTCACTGTCAATTTTAATTAACCATTACTACAAGTGAATCCTTGTGTCCATTTCTTCAATATATTTTTCCCAAGAATGTACATAAATACTCTTGGAATAACTGACACACTTTTAACTATAAGATTTTTCAAATTTCCAAAATGCCAAATAATAAATAAATGGGAAATCATTAAATCTCCAAGTTTATGCAATAATAAAAAAATACTAATCATTATTTACATCGTTAATCAACCACAGGTGCAATTACAACTTGAAAGGGAAAGTAATTTACAAAACATTAAACAGAAAAACATTTCACCTTGACTAATTTGTTTTTGAAAATGTTTTGTAAAATAAAAACCAGTGCAGCTGACCTTCAATTTTAGTTTTATTAATGCAATGTAAAACCTTTGGTAAAACTCAAGGTAAAGGTAAAAATGGTCAATGAAATATCTCAGCATGGTTTTTCACGATTCTGACAATGATTTATATTCACCAAAACAAAAACGCCCCCTTAAAAAAATGAATTTTATTTCTTTTTATGTACATATCAACAGAAAGAAATTTCAACTATAAAATAAAGAAATATGTCTGACAAACATATGTATACATATTAATGTAGTCAGTTCACTCCCCTTACAGAAAAAAAATTACAAATTGTGGTTGAAAAAATGTATACACAACTAGTCAAAATAAATTTACAATCGTTTCATTTTTCCTGTCCTCTAACAGCTGATAACATCATGTTGTGTTTATGGTTTGAACAACATAAAAACAACAACATTCCTCAGCATAATAAGAAAGCATAGTAAAAATACCCCATATACAATAAACTTTAATTGGATCCAGGTTCATAGGAAATGTTGAGTTTATCTTAATAGCCTCTTGAATTTAATTAACAAAAATAAATTATATTTAAGGTCACATTTATAACAATATGAAGACAAAAATAAGGAAAGCATAATTATTGACATTTCCTATTTCCACAAAATGCAGATTATTATTTAGAATAATTAAAATTAATAAATATAGTACCTACCACAAAAATCAGAAAGTTATAATTAAGCTGATTTAATTTAACTAAATTATTTCCAGATTTTGTTATAATATTGTAAGCAATTACATAATTTTACTAACTATTATTATACATTGAATAACTGCCAATATTTAAGGTCCCCATTATATTTTAATACATTTAAATATCAGTATTTGTCTTTAATGTTCCATGGAATTCCCTGACTTTTACATAGAAAACATAGAAAAACAGGTTAATTTGTTATAAAATATGTCATAAACAACTGAAGTTATTACATTATGAAATTACCAAATGAAAAGGAAAATCAAATGGGATATTTTCTGGCGGCCATCTTGAAACAACATGGCGCCTTTAAAATTCGTGATACACTTTTGGATACATTTTCTGATAGTATATAAAGCTTTATCCTATTATGTAGATGTATTACATAAAGAAACCAGCTCAACGCATATTCCAAATCCATATTTTTTAAACTATACAAAATGCATTATAGGAATTATTATTTCTAAAAAAAAATCTTATTAAAATTCAAAACAAAATCAGAGAAAAAAATTAAATGGAAAATATTTTCACCTGTACACATGTCCTGCCTGTGTCAGTGGTGCCAGGAACCGAACTTTTCAACGACGGCCTAATGACCTCTCTTATTCATCATCTCATATTATATTTTTTGTATATCAGATCCAAATTTATTGTTATTTACAATGTCAAATGCAACTTTGGAAAACGCCCAAAAATATTCCTTAAAGACGCTAAATTGTTATACCCTTGCTCTCATATACGACTCAATACAGGTATCATGTTATCAATATATAATCTGAAGCTAGATTTGATTCAAGGACAGGTTTAGCATTTGGCATATAACCTAAAAATATCATGGCCACCAGCCAGCAAAAACTCTATATACAGTACCTATACAAGTGTGCAATATTGCTCTTATATACCAATAAAATAACACCTCATGTATTGTAGTACATTGCAGTTTGACTAGTCTTTGTTGCCAACATCTAATAGTTGCCACACATATGGTTCAAAATAAATAATGAAAATATATGTGTAGCTGAAATATTCAGCAATAATATTTCTTCATTTGCACTTTGTATTTAAATCTAATCAAAATGTAAATATAAAAGTATTAGTGAAATTTTAAAAAATGAATTTGTTATTTCAGCTTTTATTTAATTATTTAATATGTAAAAAAGTAAGGATTAATATCATATAATGTAACAGCTTGAAAAATACATCCAGCCAACTTATAAAAGTTTATGGAATAAAAGTATGCAAATGTAAAACACGAAATGACATTGAAATATATAAAATAACAAAATGTCAATAAAATATAAAATATAACAATATAAAATTCTTTATCACATGGATAAATATAAAACAATTTGCTGAAAAACCAAATATGGATACTATTGCAAATTTCAAAACAAACTAATAATGATTGTTACACAGGAAATTTTCCAATACATAGTAAATGTTTATTTCTCAACAGAACTTATAATTTGTAAGGTAATAAAATGGTAATTACATTGCTCAAAGTGCATTTCATCATAACTGTCACTATTTAAATCCATAACAATAAAAACCAAGGACAGGAAACTGGAATTATTTCTTTGTGCAATTATGATAATAACAGGACCAAAATTTACCCTGAATATCCTCACAATTGCTCACAATATTGTGCAACTTCACTGATAACCAGTTCACCATTTTTCACACATCAATTGCATAATTTTTTCCACGAATTAGAAGCTTATAGTACCTAATAGAAACTAATTATAGACTATGACTGTAAACAACACCTGCAACATTAAAATAAAAACCAAACTGAAGTGTAGCCAACTAAAAAAAATGTCATTTTCACGCCATTTTGCTTTCCCCTTCAAGAAAAACCCTTCAAATGGCATCATGTGAAACTTTCTTTTTAGAAATACAAACTTATAAAAAAGTGCTGCTAATTATATAACGGCTATAGCTGAAAACTGCACACTTGGGAAATACACACAAACAGTAATAGACACAACCGAAAAAAGCTTCATTTCTGTACTGACACAATTTTCTATTTGAAAAACAAATATAAATAATAAAAATAAAATAATCTATAAAAATGTAGAAATATAGAAAAGTATAAAAGAAAACAATTATGTACTCATATTTGCTTTGCAATAAAAACCATCAATTGATATTAATATATGTACAAGAAAAAGGCAGAAATATATGAGAAAAATAAAAGGAGTTGCATCGCGGAAAACCGAAACGGCGTAACGTGAGTTTTCGTAAATCGGGGGAACAAGAAAAACGGCGCCATTTTTGTCTTATTATACGAACTACACGTTAAAAATAAGGTGATAAGCGAGGTCGCACACCCTTTGTAATCTCTGAACATGTAGCAAAATAAATAATGGTAGTAAAGGTATAGGAAACTGTGGATTTTACCTTTTGATTATCGCATCAACAGACTTTGGAAAATTTCGACTTCTTTGTTAGCGGAAAACAAAATGGCCGCCGAAATTGTGATCGTGGGCGAAGAAGTAGACAGAACAAACTTTTTTCCCCAAATGTTGACCACCACTTTCACTCCCAAGTCCAACATGAGAACTAAGTGAACAACCTTTAACACCCACTGATGACTGGCATGACAAACATTTAAAGTTTATCTCCAATGAAAAACAAAAGCTGAATCATTTTTGCCAAAGTGCAATATTCGTAAAAGCGAAAAATCGCAAAAATAACGATTATAAATTTTTAAAATATTGCGATATTAATTCCTTACCCTAAACATGTTCATATACAACGTTTCCTCCTTTTGTTTGACAAGTTAAAAAGCTATAATTGTCACAATAATTAAATAAAACTATCATTTTCAAAATATTTGTAATTTTCTTAATCAGATTAACCTTTTAACCATTCGAATAATATTTATTATCACATTCATTATATTATATTCACTATTACAGTGTAACAAAGAGACCTTGAATAAACGCCGCAACTAAATACCTCATTTGACTTATTATTTCATTTTATTTTCATTTATAACAATTTTTTATACAACAATTTATTGACTTTTTTTTGGGACAAAATTTGTAACTTTACACATTTTGGTTTTAAATTCCATGTTTTTCAGTTTTATGACATTTTGAAATACGAAATTGATTGTCTGATAAAATATAAATCATGTGAATATCTCAATGGAATAGTATCTGAATGCAAACATGGACATCAATTCGATTTACGAGACTCGACTTACGTAATTCTCGCTTTTACGTCACGAATTTATATAATTTCCCGCTGCCAAATCTCACTGATTTCGCAATAATTAATTTATCGTCCATCTGGACGACAATCCGATTGGGAAACAATAATAATGCAATCCTACCTTTCGTTAAATTGCGTTGTTAATTTCCTAAGAAATTGATTGGTTGTATCTCGTGTTCCTTGGCAACGATCACCGATCGATGTTTTGCGTTTTTTGTATGAAACAGTGTAGAAAAGTATCGATCCACCGTGCAGAATTTAGTCCCAGTTCAT
The DNA here is from genome assembly GCA_034696005.1 of Glomeris marginata. NCBI lineage: Eukaryota > Metazoa > Arthropoda > Diplopoda > Glomerida > Glomeridae > Glomeris > Glomeris marginata. The sequence goes on from JAQFZQ010001041.1 coordinate 13,953, forward strand.
TTCACGGACACGTGATAGCTTACAGTTGTCCGATTTCCACATAATCATCGTAACAAACTCTAGATCCGGCTGCACTGAATGACTGAACAATCACGGATGTGCTCTTTAAATGAACTCGTGCACTGAAACTGACGCCACCACTGCTTATCACGTGATAACATCCAAGCTTTATATAACCTCTGATCAGTGCTGCCGCCTGCCGGCAATCGGCATGGAAGTTGACGCATGCTACTCTCTAAACGGGGTGCCATCTTGTTGACCCAGTCAAAGCCGAATCTACGAATCGTACAGATGGCACCCTGTTTAGAGAGTAATCTGAACGCACGAGAGTCAAGCACTAGTCCGTACCGGTATGACAAGGAAATACCGGTACAGGTGTTTGATACAAAGTTTCCGAGTGGCGTCTGTTGTCCGTTTTCAATCATTGGGTGCCCACTGAGATCAATCTGGTACTTTTAGGCATTTTTATAGTGAAAAATGGCGTTAATTTCTACGAAACGACAGGAGATGATGATAGGCCCTACACATGGACATCGAACTCAAGTTTCAAAGGTGTATCGACCGTTATTTTGAACGTTTTCGTATTTTTCTAACTAACACTGTTTTTTATAATTTAGGGTCCCCCAAGAACTTCGAAATTAACAGCTCCAATAATGCTTCTTTCCGGACATGGTGGTGAAATTTACTGCGCTAAATTCCATCCAGAAGGAGAAATTTTGGCTTCTGCTGGATTTGACCGACAAATTTGTATACAATTAACATTAAAAATTACACTACACACTTACAAAAATAAAATCACTTATAAACTAGATTAATTTACCATTTCAGTTTTGTGGAATGTCTATAACGAATGCAACAACTTTGGGGTACTCAGTGGACATTCAGGGGCTGTAATGGACTTGCATTTTTCAACAGATGGAAGGTTTTATGATTCCCATATTAAAAAACAATATAATTACTATTTATAAACTAAAAGTTATATTTTTTCCAGTGTATTGTACACTGCATCTACTGATAAAACTATTGGACTTTGGGACACTGAATCAGGACAATGCATTAAAAAGATGAAAGGCCACAGGCAAAACATTGTTTCAATACTATCAAATGCATATCTAACATTTCTAAATTTAATCCCAATTTTTTCCACAGCACTTTTGTCAACTGCTGTCATCCAGGTTATTTTCAATATGGTTTCGTTGTAATTTACTGAATAAACTAACTAATATTACTTTATTAGCTCGCCGCGGACCTCAACTCGTATGCAGCGGAAGCGATGACTGCACCGTTAAAGTATAAACCCAAATTAAAAGTCTCAAAATACTGAATGAATCTGTTTAATTACAATAATATATTTTCTAGCTGTGGGATTGCCGAAAGAAATTGGCCGCAGCAACTTTCCAAAATACTTATCAAGTTACGGCAATCTCGTTTAACAATTCGGCAGAACAGATAGTGTCTAGCGGCATCGACGATGACATAAAAGTAAAAGAAATTACCCCCATGAATAATAAAACAACTAATTCAAATTGGGGAAATTAATTCAAATTTTGAAATAATTATCAGGTGTGGGACATAAGGAAAAATGCCGTTTTATACACTATGCGTGGACACACCGACACAGTAACGTGTATAACTTTGAGTCCCGATGGCTCTTACGTTCTGTCAAACGCAATGGACAACACTGGTAAAAATTAGTTTTAAAACAAAACAATGATTGGGATTCCCAGGGTATTAATTTAGGTTTTGGTTTTATAGTTAGGATATGGGACATTAGGCCGTACGCACCTCAAGAAAGATGCGTGAAGATCCTTCAGGGAAACCAGCACAATTTTGAAAAGGTGATCCATTCAGTGAAGCATGGCTTGGAAAAACGATTCAACTGCTTCTATTGGCTGTTACGAGAAAAAAAAAAACAAACAAAAACAAAATTACTCCACGCAGAAAATCACTTAAAAACATTACATTTTTCTCTACTCTTTGGAAAATTGTTTTAACTTGTATTTAGAACTTACTGCACTGCAACTGGTCTCCTGATGGATGCAAAGTAGCAGCTGGATCAGCTGACCGTTACGTTTACATCTGGGACACGACGACACGGCGTATTCTTTACAAACTTCCAGGACACAGTGGATCAGTGAACGAAGTAGATTTCCATCCTAAGGAGCCCATTGGTACGATATAACTGTCATTCCATCTAGTGTAGTTCTTCACGCGGACTTCACCGTTGACATTTCCTTTTCGTCTTTCCCGCAGTCCTGTCTTGCTCCAGCGACAAACAGATATTCATGGGTGAAATAGAAAAATGAACTGTCTTGTTTTTTTAATAAAGGTATCCAGCCTGAAAATATTCACACAACAATTCATTTTCTCATCAATAAAACAGTAAAGCATCACAGATTTCATGATGTGTCGTACGTTATTCGTTCACGTGTACAATTAACCGGTGAAGTTCAACATGAAATACGTATTTGCAAAACATCTTCCAAATTGATTCAAATTGAAAGAAACATTTTAAAATACCTAATGAAATTAAATAGTAAACCAAAATTTAGACTATCAATTGGGAAATGAGAATTTACAGCTGCCGTACGCCAAAAAATGAAACTACGGTTGTGTTATTACGTATTAAGATATTTGGATATTTTCAAATCTATGCTTGCAAATAAATAATACAATTCAGTCATTACAGTATGTACTTTCATAAATATTCAATGACGTATAGATTTGTGATGTGTTACGTTTCCACGTGGAAGTGATTGTCAATATCGTGATGTCACGAACAAATGTACATTTCGGGTAAAAAATACTAAACAAAATGGAAATGTAGCATTTTCATCACAATACATAATACTGAAGTGGACAGAGCTCTATTATTGAAAACCTAAATAAAAACCAATTGAAATCATTGCACATTGATACGTTACCGTAAGCTGTTCGTACGAAGTAACCAACTGCACGAGTCGCTACGCAGGAATACTTGTCCAGAGTTAAAAACATCAGCATATTGAAATATAGACATATTCACACTTTGGTTTTTCGCTGCAAAACTTTACTCGCGAAGCTCTTATTCTTTGTTTCAGGCACCAACGAGTCCAAAACAATATCCAACAGCTGATACACTAAATTCCTGAAATCACCATTCAACTTGTCATTTAATTTATCATAATGAAATACCACAAACTCCAACATGGTTCATACCAATCTGTGATTACCATTTTCCCTGAGTTTTCCGGGTTTCCCTGAGTGGTATGAACCCTGTCTGACATCAGCATTGAAAACAGATGCAACTAACATCTTGGTATAAATGCAATTCTGAATAATTTTAATTATTTATGGTGTGTTGTTTTAAATGGAATAACGAAATAAAGTGTGCCTTAATTATTATTCATGTTTTTTCTTGTTATTTGCTAGATGTAGTTAAATCGTTTTTCAAGGCTGTGTTTCATTTAACAATAGTACCTTAACAGCTGCGGATGTTGAAGGGAATCGACAAACAACTTTGTTGCTTTACAAAATTCTGACTTGCCTAAAACCGCAGGAACAACACCTAAAATTCAATAATCTTTCTAATTAATTTGTAATTCACGCGGATCCAAAAACACGATCTTGAAGAAGCTCACCGTGAAAAGTGCTCCTAACAGTTTCCAAACACTGTTGCTGGATCTTTTTCTTTTCAGATGGAGACAACGCCATGTCTTTCGGTGTCGTGTCCAAGTTTCCATCGGGCCAAACGGTTTCCCGAAGCAGTTGTACGTAACATACCCAGCAAGATTCACACGTGTACTTTTCAGTTAACGTGCTTAACTTCCTGCAAAACATGAAAACTAAATTCAGTTTCCATCGTTTATACCATCATGTATACCATGTATAGTAACTTGGTTCATACCACTCATGGAAAACTGGAAAATTTAGATTTTTGCTAAAAATTCAGGGAAAATACAAGGAATTTGCTTAAAATTTTAACTAAAACATAGAAAAGTCTGAGAAATGTATATAAATATACATATAAAACATTTCTATGTTGATCTGTCCAGGACCAGGAAAGGTTTCCAAATTAAAGAGGTCGTTTTAAAAAATAAATGATTCAGTTAATGGTCCTAAAAAGACAAATTTTCCACTATAGACAAGTTTAACAATATAATATACAATTTGAATGTGTTTTAAATTGATATTTATATTAATTACATTTCGAAAAATGGTTGCAATAAAACTAGTTTATTTCGCAATAGAACTAGTAATTTTGCCTAAACACACTGGAAAAGTCAGGGAAAATGGTATGAACAAAGTGCATTACATAAGATAAAACCTTTCAATTGTCTTGGTCGAAACCATTTTTAAAAAATGGCGTAGTTTATCGTCGCAAATCCAAGGATCGCAAGTTGAGTAAATTTCAACCATCAAATCGATGAAAACACTGGCCAATGATATCTCATTATCAATTACAGGGGTAAATACTGAAAAATAAGCCATATATTAGTGTTTTACTAGTTTGAAAAACGTTAAGCTGGGATATAATATCCTATACCTTCACCACTGCTTTCTATTCGATGACCTTCATCGGTTATCCTCTTTCGCATCCTCGGCGAAGGACACTGTTCACCATCAACCTTCTGGAACAGTTGTTCGGCAACCGCATCGTAAGCGCATTCAACACGGTCACTCGAGTTTGATTCGCACAGCTGCTCCAGAAGTTGGTTTTCCAAACTAACTGTTCCCTTTTCAAAGTAAATAATCGTTTATAAGTGTCCATCTAACGTGGAATAAGTTGGCAGATTATCATCTGGCCACAGGTCACTTCGTCACACACAATGCATGTGTTACAAGTGTATTGTGTGACCAAAAGACAAATAAACTAACCGGTTCGAGCCCGAATTCAAAATTCAGTCTGCTCAAAAAGGATGGATCTTTGTCATCGCTGCCAAAGCTGAGGAAACTCAACAACCTGTCCGAAGACCTCTGCTGACTGGTGTTCGGAGGAGTGTCCGGAGGAGATCCTTCCGTCGGCAAACTCGGTAACGCGGTCTTCAGCTTATCGAACATACCCGTCATGGTTTTGACTAGAAACTGTAGAAATAAACTGCCATGTAGTTTCATCGGAGTTAAGTTAATGCCAATATAAACAAGTGATGGTCTTACTCGGTCGATTCGAGGAACGGGAAGATTGGTGATGTCCGGTGGCTTCCGGACAAAAGCGATGCTCGCATCGCTTCCGTACGCCAAGAACTCCCGAAGATGAACACTACCACCTATTTCTTCTTTACCTATCAGACTCTGGAAATGAATATCTATCTCATTACCACCGAGTGACCGCGTACCAATCTCCGCGAGAACACTCACTTGCAGGTATCTTTCCAACACCGGCCTTCTTTCGGACACCGTGTCCTTGTCCATCTTGCCGAAAGGTAACATCAACCACTTGTTGATGCCCTTGATGCCCTTCAGGAGAGGTCTCATCTTCGCGTCTTCCTCGAGCCGAGTTTGGAGCGCGAGGAATTCCCTGAAGCGGCGTCTCACTTGGCCCTTGCTCACGGTCATGCCATCGTCTTCGGCCGCTTCTGCTTCTGCATCACCGTGCCAGTACCAAGCGTCGTACTGAACAGATAGTTCTGTTAGCGGCGAGTCAGAAACACAATGGTTCGCGTCATCGACAAACAACACCCGGGACACACTTCCTTACCGTGTTCCCCCGAAAATAAGACCTAACTGGGAAATAAGCCCTAGTTAACCCCTTCAGTACCAAGACCATAAGATTTAAAAACTGTTTATTTCTATTCTCCAATTGGTAATGCCATATGTCCTCGTTTGGAATGAAAAGGTTAAGATGGTCAGCGGAACGGACGCATTTATAACAGTATTATAAACTAATACAGTAAAACCTGTGTATGATTGAAACCCATGGGACTGGAAATGTTTTCCGTTATAAACAGGTTTCTGCTACATGAACTGATTTTATTATGGAAACTAGCTCCAAGTGGCTAAAAGGACTTCCATTTTAGACTGGTTTTAGACAGGTTGTCTTATTTTCGGGGAAACCACGGTATTCATCCACCTGAATGCAGTAGAGGATGTACTGTCCCGAACCTCCAGGTTCATCCACCGTCTCAGCATGAGGGATCGATATGTTGTCAATCAGCTTGGAATCCACCTTGGCTTCCGCAAACATCCCGGGACTGACCGCGACAAGTTCCGCGCTGCTCCTCCTCTGCTGCTGCTCCTGTTAGTAACCACATTCATTACACTCACCATCATCCATCTAAACACTCGGAAGCCCCATGATGCAAACCTGCCCTTGCACGGTCAGAAAATCCAGCGGTTGCAAGCGGTCGGTCGCGGCGGCGGAGCCGCGGTCATCGGCCACATCTCCGGTCGTTTTGCAACGGGCGTTGAGCAGATGGTCGGATAACAGCGGGGTCGTTGACATGGACATGACCTTCTCCAGGGCAGTGGTGACATTAAGTCCGGTTGATGTGTCCTCCGGTGTTTCGGTGGTCGCGCAACCCGCTTCGGCGCAGAGTTCTTCGGAGGGCACCACGGCACCGTCTTCCACGTTGGATATTTTAAAGTAATGAGCAAGATTGTTGGTGATGAACTCGAAGGGTCTTTCTAGTTCTCCTAAAGTGTTGGACACAATGTCACCGATCTTCTCCAGGGAGGATGAACACGGAAGACGGTGAGGTTTTGACTTGTCGGTCGATGAAGTACCTTGCCATTGATCGTTCGCTTCTTGATTTTGTCCCTGTTTCAAACCACTTGGTGCTTCGTCCATCATCCTTCGCCAGAAGCAATCACTTTCCTGCGTTTGGTTATTTGTTTCCAATAAAACTGAAAAAACAAATAAAAATCCCATTTGAATATAAAAATTTACAATATCTCTTCAATTTCTTATTCCCAGCTCATTAAAATTAGTATTCTTGGCATCGTTATAAGTTATCTCAGAAAATCAAAGAATTTTTAGATACAATTTAGGTTTATACAGACTGTTTTGTATTTTTAAGGGCAGCATTTTCATGGCAAATTTATCAAAAAATATTATAGTCAATATATTGATTTTCCCAGAGAAAAACCATCTGGCAATGTGCATTGAAAACCAAACATACAATCAATTACGTAAATAGCGTTTCAGCAATATTATAAACCACATATCAAATATATGGAATTGAATTTATTATGTCAGCGAATTCATGCAATCAATATCTCGAGATGACATCAAATAATTTCCATATATGTTATGGTGTAGTACAACACTTCTACATGTTTGACCAGTGTTTTTCTGAAGAATTAACATCTATGTCTGCTGCAGTTGGGGAATAGTGAAATTTAATATTTTCTAATGATGACAAATAGCATATGAATTTAGAGACATGAGCATAGTCCAAATTTCAAACTATGAATTTCTGGAAAGTCAAAAAAGTTTCAAATGATGTGCAGCTGTCTGTGTATTAGTTAGGAATAAGTGTTTATTTTTAGATTGTACATACATAACAATCATTCTTGACAACTTCATTTTGTTTTCCCCCTTCTTTGGTTTTTTATAGTAAATTATTTTATAAATTAGTGCAGATATTATTGTAAGTATATTGAAAGAACTTTATGAAATATTAATAATTTTTCGATGGATGGTTTTCAAATTGATGACCAATTTCAAATTGCAATGACGTTTCCTTGATTTACATTATTATGTATTGACAGTTTTCAAATTCCATGACCTCTCCAGGAAATCCAGCAATTCCATGACAGCTAGTAGACACCCTGTTTAATCAAATTTGTAATTTAAAGAAATTTACATATGTATTTACAAACCATTTGCAACAGCACCATCCGGATCAAGTTCATCTTTAACTCCTGATGACAACATCCCCACATCACCTTGACCATCTGCATCAGGTCTTGTTGCATTGTCCTCTTCACTCACTGGCCTGATGGAAGTGTCCTCAACTGATGGATCAACTGTTGGCCTTAGCAAGTCCACCATCTTCAAGTTGAGCCAAACAGGATCACTAAGGAGGTCTATTACAGGTAATACAACCGACTTTGCCAGGATTGCTACCACAATCTTCCTGGCCACACCACAGCAAAGGACATCGGCTGGAACCAGGACTTCCATGAGGACATTGATGGCATTTTCCAGGTATTTCACTTCGCAGTTTGATCTGGAAACGGCCACATGCCACACTTTCTGCCTTTCTTGCGCACTGTCCAGGTATTCTCGAATGAAAGAATGGTATGTGAGTAACATTTGTTTGATAAGAGTGTTTCGGTTCACTTTTCTTCCTCTGCAGACGAGGGCAACCGAGAAATCCTCGAGCACGTATCGAGTTTCCGTCGGGAATTGTTCATTTTTCCCGATCGTTACGTACCAATTTGCGACGAAATCTCGCATTACGTTTTCGATGAGCAGGTTTAATTGACGGAAGAGTTCAGTTTCGGTGTCGGTGGGAGTTTGGCACGACGATTGAGCGCATTCAACAGCCGGTTGTCGTTTGAACATGGCGCTGGTCGCTTTGAAAGAGACGATCGTGAAAATGGCGAATAGGGCGACGGCGACCAATGGATGCATCCAGCTCGAACACACGCCGATCGAAACGATCGCCATCAGCGTGCTCAGCACATGGAAACTGCGTTGGTGCCGCCGTCGCCATTCGATAATCATCTTGGTTTATTCCCAGTTTGATGACGGAAGAAACGGTCGATGGTCACAAGTGCGTTTACTCCTCCATCCGCCATGCTCGCGCATCAACAGGCAGACACCCGCATCCGATGAGAATGAGATCATTAATGAAAATCGATTCGTATCGCGATACGGAGACCCCTTGATACACTGACAGGAGTCAATTTAGATTTGGACGCCATCTTGATACCACTTCTCTTGACCAATGAGCTCATTGGCTAGACTACGTGGTTCAGTGGCTAGACATCACTGATTGGTCGTTGGTTTTTAACGCCATTGCATGAACCAATCGGCGCGTCAGTAGTCGATACGTATCGACCAAGGACACAGTATACTTAGGTCAGGACCCGGCACTGTATATCCCGAAGCATGGGTAGCTTTGGCACATAGACGG
>JAQFZQ010001042.1:0-22986 GCA_034696005.1 Glomeris marginata
CTCAACAAATTTAGGGAAATGATTGTCTTTGCGATTAAAAATAAGCAAAAATACCCTGGAACTTCTCCTTTAAGTAAATAAATTAGTTCCAGCGTAAGTGTGGTGATCGAAACAAACCCAATATGGTTTTCATTTATTTATTTAGTTATTTCGCAATACTAATTAGGGTGGAATAAATTCGTCCAAGGTTAAGAGTAAACCTAGTTGCCATGGTCCACATTTGTCGATTTCAACACGCTTAAAGGTTATTTAAATTAAATTATAATACAAACCATATGTTTTATAGGTTGGCTAGCACATTCCTCCTTTTCCCCTCTGCTTCTTTTCCTCGACATCTTTCTAATTTATTTTCTAAAGTCTGGAAATACGGTAATCGATTAAAGTAACAGTAGAATATGAAGGTTTAGGGTGGCTAGTAATAGGACGTGAAAAGTGGGGTTGGAAAAGTCGATTTATGGATTTAATTAAAGGGATGGAGGGTATTTTTTTGGGAGTCGTTAGCGCACGTACCTGTCGATCAAACGCAGGAATCGAACGCCGAATCAAATTTCCGCTTCAAATAAATGTAGATAAATAGGGTTAATATTACGGGAAATACGGATGGCAGTTACGTCAGGATGTATTCATTTCGTGGGCAGCGATCCGTAGCAGACAAGTCAGTAAACAACGGTCGACGAATTTAGGCGATTTTACTGATAAACGGCCAACGTTTGCGTCGTCGTCGTCACGTGATGACGCATCGGACGACGGACGACGATCAAGTGACGTAAAGTGACGACAGCACCGTGTCGCGGACGAAGTGGGAAACGACGCGATCGAACGTTTTCCTTTCCGTGCTTGCGGCGGTGAAACGAATACGATCGCGAGCGGCATCTAGCGGCACAGTGCAGAACTATATAGATTGCTTTTGTATTTGCGTTGTGATTTTTTTATCATGTGCGCTACTCGTCACACATTTTTCGTCACAAGATGATTGACATTTTGCAATATATACTTGTCACACGCTGTTCATCGTTATAGCTGCTCGTCACAAGCGTCTCGTCACGAACTGCTCTTCACAATGTAATGTGTATGAACATTATGTTTAATTTTAAACACATATAATGTGACCAGTAGTTTGTGTCGAGCAATTTAGTGATAAACAGTTTGTGACGAGCAGCTTGTGACGAGTTGTGTGTGACGAAGTATAATTTCCACAGATTTTGTTATTAATTGTAACACATGGCACTTCGTCACATACAAAAGGTCTTTTTCAATTTGTCACATGCAAATCGACACAGACAGATTGTCACACTAAGGAGATTAGCGTGACGAGTTGTGTTGTGTCAAACTGTTTGTTACGAGCAGTTTGTAACAAAAAATTTAGTGGCCATGTTAGTGTACGTGTGACTAAAAGAGTGAATGTGGATTATATTTTGTGACAAGCAGTGTGTTACGAGTAGTGACGAGTAGTTAACTTGTGACGAGCTGTTAGTGACGAGTAGCTAGTGTTAATCAACATGTGACGAGTAGTGCAACAGGCCATTTAACTTGTGACGAGCTGTTAGTGACGAGTAGCTAGTGTTAATCAACATGTGACGAGTAGTGCAACAGGCCATTTAGCTTGTGACGAGCTGTTAGTGACGAGTAGTGCAACATGTCATTTAGCTTGTGACGAGTAGTTCGTGACGAGTAGCCAGTTTTAAACAGTGTGACGAGTAGTGTCATATGGCAATTCGCTTGTGACGAAGTGTTCTAAGTGTAAATGAACATGACCAAATAACCAACTTGTGTGGTTTGCTTTATATAGTATCGTACTGACGGCCATTTTGCACGTGTTTGAGCGCCACCTATCGGCAGAATAATAAGCGAGGCCATCTTGTTTTTCAAATCAAGAATTGAAAGAAGGTCGTTGTTCACTTATTTTTTCCTCACAGCATGATCCATTATCCCAAAACCTAAAAGTCATCCTGGAAACAAACTTTTTACCAATACCGTAACAGAAAACTCGTCCCAAGGTTTTCCACGAAAAACTCACCTGCAAACAAATAATTTTTTTAACAGCTCCATCTACTGGTTATTTTCTTAAATATTTACCCTAATTACATATCTGTGAATTCGGCGAATTTATGAATGTAAATTGACAGTTTCCTTGTGTAATTAAGTTAACGAATAGTTTAGCGTTTGTACGTGACCAGTTGCTCGTAATTTCTGGTCACATGGTAACATAGACGTAGTAAGAAAACAAAGGAAGTTGGGGATTTTCCGGATTTAATGAGGGAAAAACTGTTTTTTAAAAGGATAAGCGTTTTGTAATTTTTCATGTTGATGTGTTATTTATGGAGAAATAAGAGAAGTTAATTCAAAAAATTATATGAAATGTATGCATAATTATGCACAATCGTGCAGAAAATATTAAATTTGATAATGTTTATACAAATTAATGTAGGATTATGCATAACTGCTTTTAATGAAGGTGTATTAAAACACAGTTTAAATTTATGATCTATTATGCGCAATTATGTATAATTATGTACAATTGTGAGGAAAGTAACAAATAGAGTAGATTTTATGCAAATTAAACAGAATTATGCATAAATGTTGCACTTAAGGACAGTTTAAATTTACAAATTATGAGCAATTATGCAGAAGACAATAGAGTAAATGTGCAAAACAATGCAGGATTATGCATAATATTTTTTGAATTGTTTTTCTGCTAAAACTTTAAATTATGATTATAATTATGCACAGTTGTGAATGAATAATTTTGCACAATTGTGAAGAAAACAATGAGTGGGGTAAATTTTATGCATAATATTTTGTGAATAAAGTATTTTATAAAAAGCTCAGACTTGAACAATTATGCAGAAAATTATAAATGCAAATTATATTATTTGAAATGATGCAGGATTATGCACAATACTTTGTGGATGAAGTATTTCAAATAAGATTCAAATTTGTAAATTATGTTCAATTATGTACCATTGTGAATGAATAATTATGCATAATATTTTTGCATGATTTTATTGCAAAAAGTTTATAACAGTAAATTAGTAATATGAACAAAAACAGTTATGCACAATTGTACATAAAATTATAAATGCATTTTATGCAAATGAATACAGGATTATGCATAAAAGTTTTTAATGAAGTATTTACAAAATCTTAAATTTGTAAATGATTATCAACACTTCTGTATAAAATATTAAATGTATATTGTATGCAGAACAGGACTATGCATAATATTTTATGAAATTGCATTTTTGTGCACGAATTTGCATATTAATTATGCATACTAATTTCTGCAAACATTTGTCTTAACAAAATCTGTTTAACAAATCAAACACAATACCCTATATGTTGTATGTTTTATGTTTATTCCTTTGTTTGGCACCCATTTTCGTAGCGCCACCTGGCGTTTGAGTTGCGGCAAATATTATAGTTTTATAAAATAGTTTTCTTCTGAAGTTTCCATTTTTAAATTTCTTTAAAAATAAAATAAAATAAAATAAAATTCCTGGTTTATGTATTATGTTTACTACTTCCTTTTGGGGCTCGTTTTCGCAGCGCCACCTGGTGTCCGAGTTTCCGCAAATATTATTAAGCATTTACTAGCTCAGATTTCCAGGGAAAAGTGAGAATTTCATTTCTAAAAAGTACAACAAGTTATTACTACTATTCTTTATTCATTATTCACATGAGTTCATCAATTATGCCTAATGAAAAAGTGTTGCCAGCTTCCTGCAATTTCCTCTTCCAAGAAGTTAAACTTTGAAATAACAAAAGGTAGACATTTAAAAAATGGGAGGGACCAAGATTTATGAAAAAACCAAGATGGCCGAACTTAAACGTGAAGTTTTCAAGGTTCCAACTATTGCATAATTGCACATAAAAACCAAGGCTATTGTGCACAAATTTCCCTATATATACCCATCACTGCTGGTTCGTTCCATCACAAACGTGGCTTGCTGTCATCGCGATAACTTCGAATCGAAACGCCGCGACAACTACGACAACTACTGAACCATGCGTCCCGTAAGTTTCTAACTTTGCAGGTAGTAGTGGCAACATTGTTACTACGTGTTTTTGACGTTGATTTTGTCGTTTTTAGGCTGTTGCCATTGGTTTTGCCGTTTTGGCCCTGGTGGCCACTGTCCGCAGTGACGATGGCTATTCGGCAGGTGGAGGTTACTCCGGCGGAGGGGGTAAAATAGAAGGAATAGGGGGTGGGGGTGGAAAAGGAGGAGGTGGATCTGGTGGAGGACTAGGTGGAGGATCTGGTGGAGGACATGGAGGAGGACTTGGTGGAGGTGGAGGATTAGGTGGAGGAGGAAAGGCAGGCAGCGATGGTTACGGAGGAAGCGGTGGTGGACTCGGAGGCGGTGGAGCTACCGGTGGGCACGGAGGAGGACTTGGAGGAGGATCTGCAGGTGGACTTGGAGGTGGATCTGGAGGAGGACATGGAGGAGGACTTGGTGGAGGAAGCGGAGGTGGAGGTGGAGGGATCAAGGCAGGAGGAGGTGGAGGTTACGGCGGCAAGACGGCCGGTGGCAGATACTGATTCTCGCTTGCGACGACATGAAAACAGTGAGTATGAAGGTTGGGAAGTAGGTAGAAAGATGGGGAAATGTTAAAATGGTGTAATGGGAGGAATTTTGTTTGTCTCAGGCTAAGCGTGGCCTTATCACAACGCCCCTTTGATAGCAACCAATACAGAATTTCTGCAAACTGAGTTGTCGAGAAAAGGGTTTTGCATGAAGTCCACGGCGACAAACTATAATTCAGATGCTTTCAAAGATGTCTTTCCAATTAATTGTGATTGTAGTTTGTCTCAGGATAACCGTGGTCTTGGTGTAACGCCCCTTTCGAACAACCAAATGAAAATTTATGCAAACTAACTTCTCGATAAAGGAGTTGTGATACGAATACCAAACTTCTCTTGCGACAAACTATACTTGATATGATTTTACAAATGTCTGTCTAATCTTTTGAGATCATAGTTTGTCTCAAGATAAGCGTGGTCTTATTGCCACGCCCCTTTGATATTTGCAAAGAATTAATGCAAACTGAGTTGACGCAAAAAGCAGCGTAACGTTAAGACCGTACTTCTCTTGAGAGAAACAATTATTCAGAGGCTTACAAAAATGTCTTTCTGCTGTCTTTTCCTAACTGGAAATGATATAGTTTGTCCCAGGCTAAGCGTGGCCTAATTGTAAAAAGTTTTCGTTTGGCAGGATTTCTACGGAACCGATGATCGACGAAGACCTCGACAGAATCTCACTCACTCAAGCATTTTCTATGAACTGTTATTACTGTAATATATTGATTTTTTGTTAAATAAAATACGCTTTGTTGCACCTTTCACAAACCTGACTCTGCATTTATTGACAGTAATAGACGCAGTGACTAAGGGAATTGATGCTTTGTCTTATCGCGGACAAGTTGCCGTGAAATTTAAAAGTTAACCGTAGTGTAAATAACCATCAGCCTTGTTATTTAATTTCAGGGTTTTTGTGACTTGCATAGTTTACTCACTTTGACTAGCATGCATTAGTCAATTTGACTAATACACTTTACCGCGATGAACCCGCAACACATCAATTGAATAATCTTTTGTCACTTAGAATATACTTTAGGCACTTCGACTAATATACTTTAATCACTTTGGTTAACACTTTAACTTAGTCTAGTCACTCTGACTAACAGGTTAAACCTGCTCCAGTCATTTTGACTAATATCATTTAATTTAGACAATTTAACTAACTTCCTGTCACTTGCGAATAAATTTGTCACTTTTGACTAATAGTCTTTAGACACTGACTAATGTGCTTTAGACACTTTGACTAATATTTAGATACTGAATAATATATTATAGTCACTAACTACTTTACATTGCTTTGTAACTTTGACTAAGATGCTTTAATCACTTTAACCGCCACGTTTCATCGTCTTTCACTACCTTTCGTTGGCCGCTTCGACTAACTTCCTTTAGTCATTCGCACCAATCAATTACATACAAATAACTTTATTTCATTGCTTTTACAAAAACAATCGTCCCGTTCGATAAACACGTTACTCGGTGGGATCCGAGTGCGTCTTGCGGTGCGTCTCGTAAGTCGTAGGATACGCAAACTCCATGTTGCACCCCGGTACCGTACACCTGAACGGCTTCTCCTGCAGATGTAGTAACCTTACATGCCTGATCAAATGGTTCCTGTAGTTGAATGCTCTCCCGCAACCCTCCACCGTGCACTTGTACAGCTCCACCCCTTGGTGAACCCTCAGGTGGTGTTCGTTCATCAGAGCCATGGTCTTGAACACCGTCCCGCAGGACTCTTCGGGGCAGCGGTACTCTTTCGTGGTGTGTTTGTTGTCCACGTGCCTCTTGAGGTACTCTGCGTTCCAGAACATCCTGCGGCACGGTTTGTGGGGACACGGTAACTTTGGTCGGGCGATGCTGAAGCCCTCGTGGAGCTTGCGATGCCGGGTGAGTTCCTCTTCGGTGGAACACCACTGCTTGCAGGCCTTTGTCCTGCACTGGAACAAGTTCCCGCACACGTGCGCTTGGATATGAATCATGAGTTCTCGTTTGTAGAAGAAGACGCGGTCCTTGCGGTCGCACGCGTGCCACGTGCAAACGTGACGCGTGGAGTCTTCCGTCCCGACGTGGTCCCGGGACACGTGGGTGAGGAGGTCCTCCACGTTCAGGGTTACACCGCAAACCTTGTTGTCAACCTCCCAGTGGCAAACCTGGTAACACGCTTCACGCTGTACCAAAAGTTTCTTCTTCTTCTTCCCCTGAAACACGTGATCCTTTAATTATGTAAGCGGCGATGGATTTAAAAATATATCGTACCGGTGGTATGCAGGGTCCTTCGGGTTCCTTGGGTTCACCTGTACCTCCGGTAACAACGGAATCAGTTATCCGTACGTCATCTCCTTGTGACGCTTCATCTGTTCCCGCATCTTTCCTTGGAACTATCTGGTTTGCAAACCTCCGCTTGCGGGGGTTGTCATCCATGTGAGTGGCCAAGTGCGTAACCAGCGTGTTACTTTGTTTGAACGGTATGCCGTGGTTTTTGCAGTCCCGCCAACGGCAAACGTAGCCCTTTTGTTTATCCCCGGCGACGTGTTCCTCCGACACGTGCGTTGAGAGTTCCAAAACGCTTGCGGACACGTCTCCGCACATGTGTAACACACCGTTGCGGTCCTCTAACATCCAACGACACATCTGCGAAAACACGGCGAATTAAAAGTCGCAAACGACCGAACTGTTTAAATAAATCCGGGGACGCGTTGGAAATTAAGCCTTTTCCGGCAAGTTAGGCTTAAAGTCCTTTGTCTGCGGGAAAACGGTTAAACCGGAAGCGCGTTTGAACGGACTTCCGGCTATTGCACAATATTGCGCAACCAGAAAACACTTAATCTGAGGATATCTCGATAACTACTTGACGGATTTGGGGAAACTACGGCTTGGATTGACCGTAATGACATTCTCTACGTACACGACTGTTTGATTTTACATTATTGATGTTACATTAAGAGTTATAAGCAAAATTAAGGTGTTTTACAAGATGTGACCAGACATGTTTTAGTTGATTCGAAATAGGGATTTAATAGTAAATCTTCACAATAATATAAAACTTTGTGCAATGATATTTCATTTGAAAGGTTTGAAATACTTTTTTATTAGTAATAACCATTAAATTTGCTGATGGCTTTAAAATCTAATTACCTTTATCTTGTTCGCATCTTTAGCGTTATCTTTCGGTCTTTGGCAACTGACTTCTCCCATGTCGGGTTCTTTGGTAGTTGCCGTAAAAATTCCCATTTCGCTTGCAGTCACCTAGCAAATACAAATAACCATTAAACCTTGTTAATTAATTGATCCATTATCGCTTTATTAATTCCCGATTTATTTTCACGGCACGTTTTCATCGCAGCGCGTCGGTTCCTGCAAAGGCGAATCCGGAGGCTCTATTTTTGGAATTACCGATTGCCATTCGTTCCAATTGCAGATTGATGTCTGAAATATTAGAACAATTTAGGGAATATTTAAATATTAACAAGGTTAATTAAAATATAGCTTACGCGTTTGTCGTTCATATGCTGTTCCGCGTCAGCGTCTCGGTCTTCAGTTCCCTAATTATATAAAGTGTAATAAATGCGATTGTATTTAAATTAATTACACAAAATGAGTAACACTATATAAAGATATTGTTAACATATTCATTGATTATATTGATAGATTTATTTTACGCAAGGCAGATTAAATTCAGCTTGCGTGACTTCGGCTTCAACCAGTGATGTTTCTTTATTAGCTACAAGTAAAAATATAAATATTAAACACCTGTTACAGCCTTAAAGAATTACAAAAGTTTAAACATCATTTATAAATTTAAAATATTATGTGATATTAATTACAAAAAGGCTTAACGAAGTTGAACAAACCGCTTTTGTTTCTGTATTCTGCCAACAGCTTTTCGTAATATTTGCATTTTTGCATGTAGAAATCCCTCTGATGTTTGTACTCGACACAAGTTTTGCATAACTGCACCCTTAATTGCTTTTTAAAACGTTTATTGCAATTAACAGACATTGTCAATTTCGCTGTCTTCCTCTTCCCCAAAATCCAATGTTAATGCTGGTCTGACTCGTAGATGGCGCCACTAACGCAAAAGCGCCATTCAGCGGCCGGTGAACGTATTAATAGATCGTATACTCGTCTAGAGAAGTTACTTTGCCCCACTAGGCACTAACTTCCTTTAATTCATTTGCACCGACATTTTATATACAAATCACTTTATTTCATTCCTTTTACAAACATAATTCATCCCATGTGGCAAACACGTTACTGGGAGGAACCCAAGTGCGTCTTGCGGTGTAACTTGTAAGTCCTCGAATATGCAAACTCCATGTTACACCCCGGCACCGTACACCTGAACTTCTTCTCCTGCAGATGGACTAACCTGACGTGCCTGTTCAAGTGTTTCCTGCAGTTGAACGCTCTTCCGCAACCCTCCAAGGTGCACTTGTACAGCTCCACCCCTTGGTGAACCCTCAGGTTGTGTTCGTTCATCCGGTCCTTCGTCTTGAACACCATCCCGCACGACTCATCGGGGCAGCGGTGCTCTTGGTTGTGTTTGTTGACCACATGCCTCCGGAGGTTCTCTGAGGTCCAGAATCTCCTGTGGCACGGTTTGTGGGGACACGGTAAATTTGGTCGCGGGGTGTAGAATACGTCGTGGCCCCTGCGGTGCTGGGACAGTTCCAGTTCGGTGGGGAACCATTGGCCGCAGGTCTTGGTCTTGCAACGGAACAGGTTTCCACAAACATGCTCTTGGATATGGGCCATGAGATGGCGTTTGAAGAAGAAGACGCGGTCGTTGCGGTCGCAAGCGTGCCACATGCACATGTGGCGGGTGAAGTGTTCCGGCCCGGCGTGGTTTTCGGACACGTGGGTCAGGAGGTCGTCGACGCTCAGCGTTACCCCGCAGACCTCGTTTTCGGTCTTCCATTGACAGACCTGGTAACACGTTCCGTGGTATCCCACCGTCTTCGCTTTCTTCTCCTGAAACGGGTGTTACATGTGCCCTTTAAATCCCATTAGGACTATTTGGCTAATAAAACCATTGAGCCCATTGGACACAGTTAGGACCATTTGGCACCGTGAAATTCTATTGCACCGATTCAGCTTATCGCGGTCAATGGCATCGAACACGCACAACAAAACTTACAGGTGGTTTGTTGGGTCCTTCTGGTTCCTTGGGTTCACCATTTTCCCTAGTCGGGACGGAATGCGGTTCCTAGCGTGACGTCAAGTCAGATTTATCCGTGAACAAGCACATTTCAACTTATTTGTTACCTGTGGCGGTGTTTTGGGTTTGGCATGGACTTGCGTGCCACCGTTCAGCGCCGGAAAACAGTTGCCCTAATATGTATTAAAAATGAAACTTATCTGTGGTGGACAATTTGATTACAAATAATAACTCTTCCTTACGCGCGATCCGCTACGTTTCCCTTGCGACTCTAATTCTGTTCCTGCATCTTTCCTTATCACGGTCTGAAAGTGTGAATCACACGCGTGTTAAAAACAACACGGGTTCCTCATCCGTGATCACGACAACTTACTTCATCTCCACCCTTGTGTTGCTTTCCGATCAGCAACTCCACAACATACACTGAATGTGTTGCGACGTGTTCGTCGAGCACCTTCTGGTTTGCGAACCTCCGTGTGCAACCCTCAAATGCACATGCGTAATCCTTGGTGCGCATCAACATGGTGCGGTGCGATGAAAGGTGCGCGTCAAGGTCCTCCACACTCGAGAACACGCGATTGCATCCGGGGAACTTGCACGTGTTCGGTTCCTTGTTGGAATCGAGTTCATCGTGGAACCGCAGGAAATCGGACGTGCAAGCCTCGCGAACGGGGAGAATAGGTATGCTAGGTTTGGCCGGTACGCGTGTTATCTTCCTGTACTTGTGTTGCATGTGGTAGTGGATTGACATGGCGCGTTCGGCAACGAACGTTCGCGAACAGCTGGGATACCTGCAGACGAACCTGGAGTGTTTTTCTTTGTGCCATCTAAGTTCCCTGCCGCACATGAATTCTTCAACACAGCCGGGGTACGTGCATCGGTACGGGTTATCTCCCGTGTGAGTGGCCAAGTGCGTAACCATCGTGTTTTTAAGTTTGAACGGTCTGCCGTTGTTACTGCAATCGCGCCACAGGCAAACGTAGCTTTTTCGTTTGTCCTTGGCGACGTGTTCCTCCATCACGTGCGTTGAGAGTTCCCACACGCTTACGAACACGTCTCCGCACGTGTGTAACACACCTTTGTGGTCCTCCAACATCCACTGACACATCTGCGAAAATACGGCGAATTAAAAGTCGCAAACGACCGAACCGTTGAAATGAATCCGGGGACGCGTTGGAAATTAAGCCTATTCGACGGGTTAGGCTTAAAATCCAATGTGTGCGGAAAACCGTTAGACCGGAAGCGCGTTTAAACGGACTTCCTGTTATTGCGCAATATTGCGCAACCGGAAAACACTTAATCTGAGGATATCTCGAGAACTACTCGACGGATTTGGGAAAACTATGGCTTGAATTAACTGTAAAGACATTCTCTACGTACACAACTGTTTGATTTTACATTATTGATGTTACATTACGAATTATAAGCAAATTTAAGGTCTTTTACAAGATGTAACCAGAAATATTATGTTTTTGATAATTCAAAATAGGGATTTAATAGAATTTATTCACGATATTCTGATACTTAGCGCAATGATACATAATTTTCAAGGTTTTAAATACTTTTGTATTAGCAATGAGCACTAAATTTGCTGATGGCTTTGAAACCTAATTACCTTTATGTTGTTCGCATCTTCCGTGTTATCTTCTGTCTGTTCTGATGGTTGCACTTCTCCGACTTCGGGTTCTTCTGTCTTTGCCGTAATAATCCCCATTTCGCTTACAGTCACCTAGTAATATAAATAACAGTAAAACCTTGTTATTAATTGATCCTTTAATTCCTGATTTATTTTCACGGTACGTTTTCGTCTGCCGGTTCCGGTTCGGCGTAGCAAATCGGTTCCGGCGAAGAGGAATCAGGAGGCTCTGATTTTGGAATAACAAATTGCCATGCGTTCCAATTGCTGATTGATATCTGAAATATCAGAACAAATTTGAGAATTTATAATTATTAGTAAGGTAATTAAAAGATTGCAATGTGTCGGTCTTACGTACCGGTACGTTCGTGTTGTCCATACACTGTTCCGCGTCATCGTCTCGGTCTTCAGTCCCCTATTTATATAAAGTATAATAAATGCGATTGTGTTTAAATTATTGCACAAAATAAGTAATAATATATACAAATATTGGTAATAAGATTGATTATTGATAGATTTCTTTTACGTTTTTCAAATTGAGTTCGGATTGCGTGAATTCTTCGGTTTCAACCAGCGATGTTTCTGTGTAATCTGTAAGTTAAAATATACGTATTTAAACACATGTGGCAGTTTTAAAACATCATTTACAAATTTCAAAACATTATTTATACTAACCGTAATATTTAATTTACACCTTTAAAAATAAATAAATTTATTATCATTTAAAATTCACTTAATAAATTAAGGAATATAAGTTACAGTATATGAAATTTGATTGAGATATTGTATATTTTGTGGAATCAAGTGAAAATCAGTTAGAAAAAGGCTTAATGAAGTTGAACAAACCGCTTTTGTTTTGGTATTCGGCCAACAGGTTTTCGTAATATTTGCATTTTTGCATGTAGAAATCCCTCTCCTGTTTGTACTGAACGCAAGTTTTGCATAACTGCACCCTCAATTGCCTTTTAAAACGGTTTTTGTAATCAACAGACATTGTGTCAAGTAATTGCGGATACTGACTCGTAGATGGCGCCACTAGCCATTATAGTTCATTTATTCGGCAACAGACGGCGACACGGGCAACTGCGAAAGTTCAGATTTAGATTTTATGATCTTGTTTTTAGCTTTCCCATGGGTCCTCAGCAGCCTTTCAAGGACACTAGGGCCAAGACCCAACAATGTTTTCATATTTTTAAATGAGTTCCTCTCCTGTAGTTCTCACTCGCCATGTCTAAATGGAATTACAACAGTTTTTACGTTTACCAACTTGTGTGGACTACATTACTTCGGAATACAATACCTTTTTAAATACAAAACACTTTATTTTATTAATTTTACAAACATAAACTGTTCCATTTGACAAACATGTTACTCGGAGGAGCTCAAGTGCGTCTTGCGGTGTGTCTCGTAAGTCGTCGGATACGCAAACTCCATGTTACACCCCGGTTCCGTACACCTGAACGGCTTCTCCATAAGATGGAGTAACCTTACGTGCCTGGTCAAGTGTTTCCTGCAGTTGAACGCTCTCCCGCAACCCTCCTCCGTGCACTTGTACAGCTCCACCCCTTGGTGCACCCTCAGGTGGTGCTCGTTCATCCGGTCCTTCATCTTGAACACCATCCCGCACGACTTGTCGGGGCAGCGGTAATCTTTCGGGGTGTGTTTATTGACCACGTGCCTCCGGAGGTACCTTGAGTTCCAGAACATACTGCTGCACGATTTGTGGGGACACGGTAACGTTGGTCTCGGGGTCCAGATTACTTCGTGGCCCTTGCGGTGCTGGGACAGTTCCAGTTCGGTGAGGAACCACTGGCCGCAGTTCTTGGTCCGGCAGCGGAACAGTTGCCCGCAGACGTGGACCCGGATGTGGGCCATGAGTTCGCGCTTGAAGAAGAAGACCCTTTCTTTGCGGTTGCAAGCGTGCCACATGCACATGTGGCGGGTGGAGTCTTCCGGGCCGGCGTGGTTTTCGGACACGTGGGTCAGGAGGTCCTCCACGCTTAGCTTTACCCCGCAGACCTCGTTTTCGGTTTGCCATCGACAGACCTGGTAACACACTTCGCGGTGGGCCGCTACCTTCGCTTTCTTCTCCTGAAACAGGTGTAAAGCCAAGCTTTTATTCAAGAGAAAACTAGATGGTAGTAGCTTCTAGTGCTAATTGTGCAAGCGCTAATTGCTGCTGCTGCCACACAAAAGGTGCTTACTGCTTTAATTCCACTGAATTGGACTTTTCTGCTAGCGTTTTGCGAGCTTGAATTGTTTCAACCAATCAGAAGCTAGAGAGTTTGATGGATCGATCATGAGGCAGGTTTTTAGTGGCGCTGCGCTTTAAAATGGAAACAAGACATCACCGTACCAGAGCAGCAGAGCTTTCTTGGGCAATCGGCTCGAACGCGCAAAACATAAAACAACTTACAGGTGGTTTCTTGGGTCCTTCGGGTTCCTTGGGTTCACCATTTTCTCTGGTTTGGACGGAATCCGGTTGTGCTGTTTCGGGTTCGGTGTGGACTTGCGTGTCGCCGTTTAGCTCCGGAAAACCATTACCCTAATACGTATTAAAAATGAAACCAATCTATGGTGGACAAATAGATTCTTTGGGATTAAAAAACATATCTATGCTGGTTTTACTTATTATATGTATATCGTAAAGTTTCCTATTCTCAACAAAAACCTCGGAATACAACTAATATGTCTTCCTTACGTGCGATTCACTGCGTTTCCCTTGCAACTCTAATTCTGTTCTTGCATCTTTCCATAGCATGGTCTGAAATTGTGAATCACACGCGTGTTAAATGCCTTCATGCTATTCCTCATCTGTTATCTCGGTAACTTACTTCATCTCCACCCTCGTGTTGCTTTCCGATCAGCAACTCCACAATGCACACTGAATGTGTTGCCACATGTTCGTCGAGCATCTTCTGGTTTGCGAACCTCCGCCCGCAACCCTCAAACGTGCATGCGTAATCCTTGGTGCGCATCAACATGGTGCGGTGCGATGAAAGGTGTGTCTCCAGATCCTCCACACTCGAGAACACGCGATTGCATCCAGGGAACTTGCACTTGTTCGGTTCCTTGTTCTGATTGATGAGTTCATCGTGGAACTGCATGAAGTCGTACGTGCAAGCCTTGCGAACAGGGAGAATAGGTATGCTAGGTTTGGCCGGTAAGCGTGTTTTCTTCCTGTACTTGTGTTGCACGTGGTAGTGGATTGACATTCTGCGTTCGTTAGCGAATGTTCGCAAACAGTTGGGATGCTTGCAGACAAATCTGGAGTGTTTTTCTGTGTGCCATCTAAGTTCAGCGTCACACACGAATTCTTCGACGCAGCCAGGGTACGTGCATCGGTACGGATTATCTCCCGTGTGAGTGGCCAAGTGCGTAACCAACGTGTTTTTCAGTTTGAACGGTCTGCCGTTGTTACTGCAATCGCGCCACTGGCAAACGTAGCTCTTTCGTTTGTCCTCGGCGACGTGTTCCTCCGCCACGTGCGTTGAGAGTTCTCGTACGCTTGCAAAAGCGTATCCACACGTGTGTAACAAACCGTTTTGGTCCTCCAACATCCAACGACACATCTGCGAAAACACGGCGAATTAAAAGTCGCGAACGACCGAACCGTTGAAATAAATCCGGGGACGTGTTGGAAATTAAGCCTTTTCTGGCAGGTTAGGCTTAAAATCCTTTGTCCCCGGGGAAACCGGAAGCGCGTTTCAACGGACTTCCGGCTATTGCGCAACCAGAAAACACTAAATCTGAGGATATCTTGATAACTACTTGACGGATTTGGGAAAACTGCGGCTTGGATTGACCGTAATTTCATTCTCTACGTACACAACTGTTTGATTTTACATTATTGATATTACATTAAGAGTTATAAGCAAAATTAAGGTGTTTTACAAGATATAACCAGAATTATGATGTATTAGATGATTCGAAATAGGGATTTAATAGAAATTCTTCACAATATAGTATGATAATTGATGAAATGAGCTTTATTTTGAAGGTTTTAAAAACTTTTGTATTAGTAATGAGCATTAAATTTTCTGATAGCTTTGAAACCCAATTACATTTATTTTATTCGCATCTTCCATGTTATCTTCTGTCGGTCCTCGCCTTTGTACTTCACCTACTTCGGGTTCTTCGGTCTTCACTGTAAAAATCTCCATTTCGCTTGTAGTCACCTAGCAAATATAAATAACAGTAAAACCTTGTTAATTAATACCTATATCCTTTATCGATTTATTAATTCCTGATCTATTTTCACTGTACGTTTTCGGCTGCCGGTCCGTCGCAGCATGTCGGTTCCGGTGAAGGCGAATCCGGTGGCTCTATTTTCGGAACGAGTAATAGCCATTCGTTCCAATTGCTGAATGGTATCTGAAGAAATTTGGGAATTTGTAATTATTAACAAGGGTTATTAAAATATTGCAATGTGATGGTCTTACGTTCGTGTCGTCCGTACGCTTATCCGCGTCATCGTCTCGGTCTTCAGTTTCCTAATTATATAAAGTAATATAAATGTGATTGTTTCAATTATTACACAAAATAAGTAATACTATATAAAAATATTGTTAATAAGATTGATTATTGATAGATTTCTGTTACGTTTTTCAGATTGAATTCGGATTGCGTGAATTCTTCAGTTTCAACCGGTGATGTTTCTGCGTAACCTGTAAGTAAAAATATACGTATTTAAACACATGTTGCTGTTTGAAAACATCATTTACAAATTTCAAAACATCATTTATAACTTTACAATATAATTTATTCACCTTTAAATATAAATAAATTGATTAATGAAATTGATTATCATTTAAAATTCAATTAATAAATTAAGGAATGTAAGTTACATTATGTGGAGTTTCATTTAGATATTCTAAAATATTGTAATTAAATGAAAATGAGGAAAAATAGGCTTAATGAAGTTGAACAAACCGTTTTTGTTTTGGTATTCTGCCACCAGGTTTTCGTAGTATTTGCATTTTTGCATATAGAAATCCCTCTCCTGTTTGTACTGGATGCAAGTTCTGCATAATTGCACCCTTAATTGCCTTTTAAAACAGTTATTGTAATCAACAGACATTGTGTCAATTTCTTCGTCTTCCTCTCCCCGAAAAGCCAATGTTAGATTAGTGAAAATACTGACTCGTAGATGGCGCCACTATAGTTCATTTATTCGGCAACAGATGGCAGGCAGGCAGGAACCTATATACAGGGTTCGGCAAAAGTCTGGTCATTTCTTAAATATCTTTAAAATGGTAAATGATAGCTCTGTAAAGTTTTCACAATTGAATAGGAAGTCGTATGGGGAAATACGAAAATCGCATCGCACGTGACCTATGACGTCATCTTCAAGGTAATCCATGTTCTATCTTTTGAACCGTTGATGATGGGGCACAATTTCGAATTAGGCGCTTGAAGAGCACATCTGATGACTAACAAACTTCTTTTAGTCATTCAATTCATCTTTTTAAATACAAATAACTTTATTTCATTGCTTTTACAAAGAATCAATTGTCCCATTCGATAAACGCGTTACTCGGAGGAGCCCAAGTGTGTCTTGCGGTGCGTCTCGTAAGTCGTCGGATACTTAAACTCCATGTTACACCCCGGCACGGTACACCTGAACGGCTTCTCCTGCAGATGGAGTATCCTGACGTGCCTGAGCAAGTGGTTCCTGCTGTTGAACACTTTCCCGCAACCCTCCGTTGTACACTTGTACAGCTCCACCCCTTGGTGCACCCTCATGTGATGTTCCTTCATCCGGTACTTCAGCTTGAACACCATGCTGCAAGACTCATCGGGGCAACGGTACTGGGTGTGTTTCTTGGCCACGTGCTTCTGGAGGTACTCGGAGTTCCAGAACATCCTGCGGCACGGTTTATGGGGACACGGTAAATTTGGTTGGTTGCTGCGGGGTAAGTGGTAGCTTTCGCGGTGCTGGGACAGGTCCGCTTCGGTGGAGAACCACTGGTAGCAGGTCTTGGTCCGGCACCGGAAAAGTCCCCCGCAGACGTGGGCCCGGACGTGGGCCATGATTTCGCGTTTGAAGAAGAAGATGCGGTCGTTGCGGTCGCAACCGTGCCACATGCACATGTGGCGGGTGGAGCCTTCTGGCCCGGCGTGGTTTTCGGACACGTGGATGAG
The DNA here is from genome assembly GCA_034696005.1 of Glomeris marginata. Taxonomy (NCBI): domain Eukaryota; kingdom Metazoa; phylum Arthropoda; class Diplopoda; order Glomerida; family Glomeridae; genus Glomeris; species Glomeris marginata. The sequence goes on from JAQFZQ010001042.1 coordinate 17,518, forward strand.
GAGGTCCTCGACGCTTAGGTTTGCCCCGCAGACCCCATTTTCGGTCTGCCATTGGCAGACCTGGTAACACGATTCACTAGGTCCGGCTACTTTCGCTTTCTTCCCCTGGGAGTTACTTGTGCCCTTTAAATTCCATTAGGACTATTTTACTATTAAGACCATTGAGTCCATTTGACTTGGTTAGTTAGGACCATTGAGCCCATTGGGCTCTGTTAGTTAGGATCATTGAGCCCATTGGACTCGGTTAGTTAGGACCATTGGGCCCATTGGACTCAGTTAGGACCATTGGGGCATGTAATTCTATTTTGCCAATTCAGCTTAGCGTGGCCAATCGGCTAATAAAACTATTTACGGGTGGCGTGTCAGGTCCTTCTGGTTCCTTGGGTTCATCGTTTTCTCTGGTTGGGACGGAATCCGGTTCCTAGTGTGACGTCAAGTCAGACTTATCCGTGAACAAGCTCATTTCAACTTATTTGTTACCTGTGGCGGCGTTTCGGGTTCGGCGTGGACTACCGTGTCGACGTTCTGCGGCGGAGAAGAGTTAACCTAATACATATTAAAAATGAAACCTGTCTGCGGTGGAAAACAAATTTGATTTTTGAAGGAACATACGCTGCATGATAAATGTTTTTAAAAACCTGTCTATTGTGGAAAGTTTTTCCAGTTCTTTGAGGTTCCACCTTAGACAGGTTTTACTTATTGTACAGCTAATACATGTTCCTTACCTGCAATCCGCCGTTTATCCCTTGCAACACTAACTCTGTTCCTCCATCTTCCCTAAGCACGGTCTTAAACGCAGGGGTCCCAGCAATCGCACAGAATAACATAGGCTAAAATATAGGTTTAGAAATTAAATATAAAGGTTTCTATAATAGGTTATCCGTGATCTCGGCAACCCTCGTTAACACAGTGAACCCCGGTTAACCGGGGTTACAATTGTAATGAACTCGGCTATAACGAACAAAACTTGCGGTCCCTTGAAAATTGCATTGCGTGATTTAGGAAAAACTCGGTTATAACAAACAGATAATTCAAAATTATGGCGAAGGCACAGCACATTTTCATCCGTGTAAAATGTTTTGCTTTTCAATTACGTATGCTTTGCAGGTTTTTAAGTCACTAGTATTTATATGTACTTTGCTCTGAAATTATGTATATTTGCATTGTTCTCATATTTTTGGGTAATTAGTTTTGATATTGTTAATAGATTGATGATATTGATAGATTGATTATACAGGCAGAATAAGTTGCGGTTGCGCGACTTCGGTTTCGACTGGTGATGTTTCCGTATTAGCTGCAAGTAAAAATATTAATATTTAAACACATGTTACGGCTTTAAAACATTATTTACAAGTTTAAACATTATTTATAAATTTAAAATATCAAGTGAAAATTAGAAAAAGGCTTAATTAAAGTTGAACAAACCGCTTTTGCTTCGGTATTCTGCCAGCAGGTTTTCGTAATATTTGCATTTTTGCATGTAGAAATCCCTCTGATGTTTGTACTCGACACAAGTTTTGCATAACTGCACCCTTAATTGCCTTTGAAAAGGGTTATTACAATCAACTGACATTTTTGTCAATTTCTTCGTCTTCCTCTTCCCGAAAAGCCAATGTTAGCGCCAATACTGACTCGTAGATGGCGCCACGGGCACTATAAACTCGAAAAGTATTAGCCCCTTTTGTGATTTTATAATTCAGAGCTGCTGTAATGTTAAATAACCTTATGTTTAAATTAATTAATATGCATATTACAGGATAGTTTCTATTTTAAAAAAATAAATTTTTGTTCAGTAATAATTTTAAACAGCTAATACTTTCCAGATAGCCCACGTATATATGAAAAGTATATTATGAAAACGATAAACAAATTAAACAGGTGCAAATTAAAAAATGATAAAAACTTCATGGATCACTGGTAAACATGAAATTCCTTAATTCGTTGATTTTTAAATATCTGAAGTTTATTATGCTCATTATGATAACATAAACATTTTATTCATTATCCTGCAGTTTTTTATAAATAGTTTTTATCATAATGCGGCATAGCCCTAGAGTATTTCCTGGTTGTGTGATTAAGTTTAGATTTGGCACTTATATCTGAAAGGGCTCTTCCTGATTCTACTTCTATTTCCTGGTTTTACTTCCTGGGTCCATTGGTATAAAAGTTACCCACTGCTCTTGACTAGCCAGTTATTACTGTGCTCTCATACAGATAACTCACGTGTACACCATCTCATCGAAAGTATCCGGACATATGAATTCTTTCATGAAAACCGTTATTTCATGGAAATTTATATAGTATTTGGCCTCATTTAGCCCTGATCACAGCCTCTACCCTTCGAGGAATACTTTCCATGAGGTTTTGGTAGATATCTTCAGGAATTTTCTGCCATTCGTGCCGAAGAGTGTTGGTGAGATCGGTCGCCAAAGTTGGGCGATATGGCCTGGCCTGTACTCGGCGCTCCAATTCATCCCACAGGTGTTCTACGCAATCAATAATCTCTGGACTAGGTTAAACCTCCAACCGTGGAAAGTTTTAAAACTATAAGTTGAACGATTTTTTTAATAGTATGGGGAGGGTATAGGTACTTGACAAGGGCAACCTAGTTGGGCCGAGAGCCTGTTGTTGCCTAGCATATTGCATTGGATTGGATCGGATTAGATCGGATTGGACCTACCTATATACTCCCGCCGAATTTGTTGAGACCTGGCCGAGACAAAGGACCTATTATATGCCCATTGTTTGATAATTGGTTTCCACACTTTACTCTTTATGTGATGTCATAATCATTTATTAATACGGAATCTTGAATGTGACATGCTGCGTAATTATGATGTATCCACTATTCTATAATCCCATACATAATTGCTGGACTAGGTTCAACCTCCTACCAGGTGTACCCTGTTCAGAGAGTATAAATGTTACCGTCATTCTGCCAAAAGCCGCCGTTCGCTGAATGACGTCACAATGCGGAATCCTACGTTACGATGCTGTTGCTATCGCATTAAAAACCTAACATAACCTAATTTAAGCTAACTAACTGAACTGTCACAGTCCCGCAAACAATTTGAGGGGGCGGTGGATATAGTAGTATTTGCGTGGTACGAAATGTGACGTCATATCACGTCAATTCGGCAAACGGCGGCGTTTGGCAGAATGATGGTAACAAAAACATCATAAATGTGGTAAGCCAAGGGTCAACGAGTGGTGATGCCTGTATATATAGTACCTGTGTGGTGGAACACATGTCACTAGTTGTCACGTAGTCAGTCACTTTTGTTATCAGTGTTCACTAATTATTGTGAATTCCCTATATATACGAAAGCAAGTATATTAGTTCCACCACAGACTGCATACGATGCGTCCCGTAAGTTTCACATCAAATTACTCTACTTAATAAGGAGTTTGGACAAATAATGAACTTAGTATAACAACTTGGGTTTCCAAATGATGGCACTATACAATTTGCTGTTTTCGCCATTTTATACTGACCCTCCCCCTAATGATGTCAAGTCAAAATGACTCCATCCGTTAGTATATGCATATACTGCTGATGCAGTAACATTGGGTTGTTGACTATATACAGATCCAACTGTATAAATATACAATAAACATTAAATTTGGTCATTTACGTTTGCATGCTTGACAAATACAGCTTCAAAAGCCAACTCACAGCTCGACGCTTTTTGAGTTGAATTGCGGCTGATGCGGCCATTTGTATTAATTATACACAAAGCGTTGTTGGACGGAGTCCTTAAAGGTTAGAATATGTTGACAATAATTTATCGATCTCCCACCTCGATGCTGTTATCTCGGTAGCTGAAACGAATTTCTTTCCAATCAACGTCGACGAGTTAGTTGGCTACCAAGTCTCGACCTGGCGTGACTTCGCCAGCGCACCAGAACTATTGTATACTCACACTGAATTAACAGATTTACTTCATCCCAACTTTGACTGTCTCCTGCGCCCGTCGCAATCTGCCACCATTATATGACTCCGCCACGTGGCAATAATGTCATAATGAAGTTGCCTTCATAAAGGTCCATTATATCTAGTATAAAAGGGATGTCACTTTTCTTATCGGACACCCTCACCATTTATCACAATTGCCCGACTTCCATCCCCTAAACCTAGTGTCGTCATTTGGGAACATTCCTTAAACAGTTTGCCCGTACTCCCTATTATAAGGGGAACGGTGTTTACATTCTGTCATTTTTAGGCTGTTGCGATTGGTTTTGCTGTTTTCGCACTGTTGGCTGTGGTCCGCAGTGATGATGGCTACTTGACTGGTGGTGGAGGTGGTGTAGTAAGTGATGATGGAGGTGGAATGGATATTGGAGGTACACTGACAGCTGAAAGTGATGGAGGATGTGGAGGTGGAAGTGATGTTGGAGGTGGAAGTGATGTTGCAGGTGGAAGTGATGGTGGAGGTGGAAGTGATGGTGAAGGTGGGTTGGGTATGGGAGGTGGAGATGGAATGGATCTTGAAGGATTAAGTTTTGCTGGAAATCTAAGACGAATAAGCATAAAAGTAAAGTTATCACCAAGTGGAGGATTCTGAAACAAAGCGGCCTGTAGCAGATGCTGGTTCTCCGCGCTGCCACAGAAACATTACGTATGATGCTGGGAAGTAGGTAGAAAGACATGGAAAAGTAATGGGAGTGGTTTTGTTTGTCTCGGTATAACCATGGTCTTAGTGTCACACCCCTTTCGTATAACCCAATCGAGAATTACTGTATACTGAGTTCACCTCAAAGGGGTGTTTGCACACACTTTTCTTCTCTGCAAACTATACATATGAAACGTCTTTCTACATACTTCTAAAGTGCTGTGAATCGCATACATTGTCCCAGGCTAAGCGTGGTGTTAAATCACGCATTCTCTTCGTTTTGTAGGATTTCTACAGAATCGGCGGCAACCTCCAAGGAATCTTTCCATCAATCATTTTCTGTGAACTGTTGCTGTAATATCTGAATTGTTGCTAAATAAAATATGCTTTGTTGCACCTATCTTATGAATTGTTCGCAATAATGATGAAAAACTTGCGTTTAAAATATACAAAATATGTAATACCATTGTTACGTTGAAACGGAAAAATTGAATCTTGAAAGTGTGTTAGTATACTTTAACATGGGTGGCAATTAGGGTACACCGACCTTATGTGAAGGAAACGCTCCGATACAACGTGACGATGCGTCCCGTAAGTTACTTTACTTAATAGGGAGTTTTTGCAAGCAACTTGTTGAGCTTATTGTAGCATGTAGCGTGCGTCATGTAGTGGCCACAATTTGATTTCACATATATGTTAGTCATCTCCTATACTTTAAAGGTGAACTGACAAGGTTTTGCAACATACCCTGAAAAAACTATCATTTGATTGCCACCAATTTATACTTCATTCCCTCGTATCCTGGCAAAAAAAAGGCGTGGCTTTGAAAACGGAGGCGTTTACCTTTTTCAGTCGC
>JAQFZQ010001043.1:0-22971 GCA_034696005.1 Glomeris marginata
GCAATCGGCGATTGCGCACCTCAACCGGTTAAAGCTCACAATCGCCGATTGCCCACTTCACCCGTAACATATACATTTGCATTTGTATTTAACAGTAAATAAATATACATTATTCAAGTCAGTAAATAGTAAAGTTTAACCTAAAGACAGTGAAGAATTCCACAAAGTCCGACTAGTTTTGACAAAAATACAGATTGTTTTAATAGGTTATGGATGGGAAAATATATATAAATCAGGATAAGGACCTTAAAATTGAGGACAAGATGGCTGCCTACTTCAATATTGGGGTATAAATTAAAACCAGGTTTGTAGAGTTGCTTTTCTCAAATGCAAGGGTCCCAAAATAAAGGGGTAGACAATAACAATTTCCCAAATTTATAACATTTCTATTCCCCACTTGTTCCAAATTCAAATCTGTAAATTTCCATATAATTGCATTCAATGTGCATTAAAGTTCTCTAAAATATTGTTTCAATGTGTTTAGCCCACAACACCATCATTTGCCCTACTTTAAGCGTTATAATTAATAACGTTAATTGACCTTTTAAACCCAGAGAAATAGGAAACCAAAGGGTCAAATAACTAATAGTGATCCATCACCTTGAGCCATCATAAAAAAATCTACAGGGTTGTATAACATTAGATTTTGTATATACTGTATACATAAAATAATAATATACTGGATTCAGGTTATTGAACGCTTAAAAACAGCTCAGAATATATTTATAAAACACATTACTGGATTTTGAAAAGTTGCATAGCTCCAAACAAGCCTGCAGATGCAATTTAAATAACAAGAAACAACAAAGCACATCATGTCCATCATACTACACAGTGGCATTTACTTTTTTTACTGAGCTATTCTTACATTTTTTTATACTTCCATCACGTTATTATAAGTATACCTTTTTAAACTATCATCCCCTATCTTGGTGTACATGGTATTCTGGCCTGCAGGTGTTAATTTCAATGCTGGGCAGGAAACTTTTGGTCGGGTTTATGAACGGAAGTGCTATAAAATATATTTGCATTGCTGTCCTGTTATTTCTTCTTTTTTTTATTTTAATTTCAAAAAGAATATTTTCCAACTAGAAAACATTGCACATATACATGTATAAATACCCACGCAGGGGACCAATATCCTCCTATATATATTCATTGCTCATTCGGTTATAGATGGAAAACTTGTCTAACCGCATTTTTTCCAAAACCACCAGTCAAAATATTAACGATATACTAGTACATGTATATAGTATAGATAGATAGCAGGCAAAAAGCCAAGTTGAATGATTGTATGTGTTGACCCCTGGGTCCTGACCGCATCTACCTAACCCCAGCAAAGAGCAACATAGAAAAGGACCCCAAAATGCCTGTTTTGGCTAGCTGACTGATGGATTCTGATGGAAACCCAATACGGAATAATTTATCAGAAATGTTAAGCGTGGGAAAAGAAGGTGGGGATAGAGAGAAAAAATGCTGAATGATAGAGCCTCATTAATGCAGCATCACAAGTGGAGGAGCAAGAAAAGATGTTGCGTGACTTTCACATGGAGTGGATAAGTGGTGCGGGATGCACCCAAAAGCGTGCCAAATTTTCTTCTAGCCATTGGCCAATTCGCCAACAAGCACAATAAGCGACCATTTGTCTTGGTGACAAGACATCCTCCAACGCCCTGAATCGGTCCAAAACTCTCCTCAACCATCCCCCCAACCTCTCTTAACACTTCCTCCAACATCCTTGAATACCTCTGTATAAGATATAACTTATGCACCACATTTCTTTCTGTTATATACAATTTTAGGGCCAAAAGCTTCCACTTTTCTATTGTGGCGCTGCAATCGAATCGCCGCCATTTTGCAAGAGTCACTTCGATTCGATCAAGGCTTGCTTAGACTATGAAACTTGAATTTCACAGCAATTTCTTTAACAATACTGTATATCATATAATAATTAATGCTATTTATTATATCAACCTACTAAAACAAAGCAGAATATCTTACACAGATCTCATTATGCAAATTGTACGAGTAAAAATGCAGATTCGAAAGGCAGTTATATAGTGCTTTATGGACAAAGTATTGACCTAATGGAGCAAGGGCAGAGTTCAGATGGGATTGAGCTAGAAGTAGAACCATTAAAATGAGTTTTTCTTGTACAGTACAAACAACATGTTTAGTAAACTAAAATGTGAACAGTCTGATGATTGGTTACTATATGCATACTCATTACTATATTCAGTATGCTAATGACCTGCCTATATACACAGGTCTATAATTGGAAAATGGATACAGTTCAATTAGATTTTTCATTATAACAAGGACCATTTTTGAAGGGCCATGAATGTACATATATGCAGAAATTATTATATAGACAATACCACATTGAACTTACATTATCTAGTATGCTAAAATTGCACACGTTGAAAATAAATACACAATTTCATGACTTTTTCCAGACTTTCATTACCCTCTTATACAGAATACCACGACATTAATTCTTGTAATAATATCAGAATTTAGTGCCTATGAATTAAGTTTGACAAAATATTACCATTTACATTCAAAATAACGTGAATTTTTAAATAAGTCACCTTGTTATGCACATAGCAAAAGTCACTATACTATGGAACTAGCACAATATGGAAACAGTTGAAAGCAAAAAATGTGCAGACGTGTGCTCCAACTGAAAACATTTTTCCATTGATGGACGTGTCAAGATGCAGTTTGGGAGGCGATTACAATGCCAAAAATAGCTCATGTGGTCACATGTCTTCGGAGTAGACCTAAACTGTTTTCATGCTATACTTAAATTCACCTTATTTATTTACTCGCCCTCGTACATTTCGAGCCATTGCTCGTCAGTGTCACTCCAAAGCCAGCTCCAAACCTAGCTCCGAACCTCATCAGCAATTACTTTGGTTCGTTTTGGCACTCCACTTGCTACCAATGCTCTACAAAGTTGTACGTAGCCAAAGTGCACCGGTGCGAATGGCTATTCAACCTGTGAAAACGGTGCAAAGGAGGTAAAGGGGGAAGTGTTGGTGAGCAAAGAGCAAGAACAGCACACTTGCTCCATAGGGCAAAGCGTATCCAAAAGCGCATCAATCACTGCTCATCTCCCATCCGCACCATGTTTACATGTGGCCATATGGCAGCGGTTTCTTGCTCGCAAATATCACACCAAAAAAGAAGTAAAACGCTCAAAGTTGGCGTACAACTACTACATACATATACTAGTATACTGGCTTCCTAGCCCCCGTTTGTTTGTCTTCTACTCCCCTCTCTGAAATGTTGGCAACATGCGTCCTGACACATCAATATCTCCTTGCTTGTTAAGATTCTAATATGTTTCTTGTACTTTTTTCCCACCCCTTTCTTTTCCATCCTTTCAATTCACTTTTTGTTGCATTTTTCTAACTGTTGCCATATGATTTGGCGTGGGACGATATGCAATATAGAAAGCAAGATGTATAGTAGTATGTAACATAGTACCACACAAGTTTTATGTTTGTTCAACATAGAAAAAGTTTATGTAAACTTCATTATTTTATAAGAGGGCATGCACAACAAATGAATTCAAAGAATAAAAAGTGTCATTTGTTTTTGCAGGGCCCCTCATCAACAAATTTGAGACAACTTTATATGATATAGCTTATCTTTAAAATAGTTTGGGATATTTGTGGAGATTTTGTTGCAAACAGATAAAAAACAAATTATATAACAGGTTTTAATTTATATATTACTTATAACAAAATACTTCTCACTGCTAGCATTCATTACAATTCACCATCCTGTATATATTTTGTCTACAGATATGGAAATAAAAACTTGACATTAATGGATATTAATAATTCAGAGAAGGACTACTTAAACAGATAATTCAATTCATGAATAAATACAATGTTTAGACCTTGATACATAAAATAATACATATAGTCTACACATTTCCACAAAAAAGTTTCCAAATTTTGAGTTAGATTAGTGCACCTTTAATATTAATAAATTACATTTATATTACATTCATACATAAATTACAGTCATACTACTTTCCATTTCATTAATTAAATAGACAGCTTATTTACATATCTGGAAATATATACAAAATGTTATTCTAGTTAGTATGTTACAGATCTAGATTTACATGATATTGCTTAATTTTTTTAGTATAATAACAGAACTAATTTGTGTTCATTTAAGTTTTTTAAATAATTATTTTCTGAAATGAGTAATCTATTGGTATCTACACATTCAGTCTTAATATTCAACAAAATGACCAAGTTTTTTTCTCAATATTTCCTTTCACTAATTTTCATACAACACACAGCTGTATTTTTCTTTTGTGACGTCATACTCGCACATGCATGACATTGTGACGCAACAAATACAAGACAAGAAGAAAACCAATGAAAGAAAGTGTACAGTCTTCTGTTCACTATACATACATATAGAGAAGTGCAAGTATCCCTAACTACTCATGCGATGGATTCATGTTCATTCTTGCGGTACTATTTTGCATTGTAAAGTACACTTCAAGTTGTACAGCATGCCCCAAAAGTCCCTGAACAACTTGGACATTCACATATAAAGTTCCACATAAATTCTGCATGTAATCTAATCAATAAAGACCTCTTATACATTCTCAAGGTTATTTTTTTTTAATTCTCTTCATTTGTTACTATACAACATTTGCAAACATGAAATGTTCATATAAGAAGAATCAAGTTTGGAATGAGAGATTAATATTCTTGTTGGAAGGAATGAATTCAATTATTTTCTATATCTCCATCAATTTATCACATCAAGGACAGTGCTCATAAGAACAGGTTTCATACTTGAATTAAGTTTATAAATACACATGACTTCATAGAAATTATATGCAATGCTCGGTAAACAAAAAATTAATCTTGCTCAGAAATTATATTTAATGTTGATGATAGATTATCAAATTCCAGAAAATCCATTCATTAACAAAAGCATTTCCATAAATGTTTCAAATCTACTACTATAAAAATTACTATAATAAACTTCAAATCCTAAATAATTTAACTAATATAAAGAATATATTGGAATAGTTGAACTACAATTGCAACTAATTCCAGTTCTTGTTACTATTACATAATGTTCCCATTACTATACACTTTATAAAAGTTAAAACTGAATTATTTATTCTCAGTTTTCTTATTCTTTCAGCTTAAAAATGTGTAAAATGTCTATTCCTTTTAGCAAATTGACTATACATAGTATGAACCATCAAATTCAAGCAATTGCCACCTTCAAAGCATTCACAACTCTTTAGTCTGTTCAAACCCCAATGTAACAACTGCACAACAACAATTGGAAATTTCTAACATATAGAAGAGCGGTAAAGACGTCAAGTCACTTCAAAGAGAATCATCTTTTCAACTCAAAAAACCTTGTTTCATCTTTAGCCGATGGTGGAAGAAGAAGGGAGAATTTGAAGCTATAGAAAGCCATGCAACTTATTTTTTTTCATCAATAATTAATTATTTGCATCAACGATGGGAAATATATTATGAAAAAAGTCAAAGTTTCCGTGAGAACAGCATATGTGCAAAACGAAAAAGAACAAATAATGTATAGCAAGAATAAAATATAAAAAGCTGGCAAAAAGAATAAGATAAAGGATGACAAGAGTGTGACAAAAATTAGCCGTCGGCGAATACAGCAGTTAAGTAGGTAGGTATGGAGTAGAAAGTGAACTTTTACAGTGCACAAACCTTTTCCCACGGTAATTGTATTTCTGCTGAGCAAAATGTGAACGAATGGAAGGGCGAGAATAAAAGTTCCATCTGCTGTCATCAAGACATGCGCCATTCACTATGCACTATGTCTGAACATGGGACCACGTGAGTGCCTGCAGCTTATCGCATTATCACTATTATCGAATCCATCGTCAAAAGACTTGGAATATAAAAGCAGACAGAAATAAAAGGAAGACCTTACTGCATGTTTTTCCTTTATCCCTCCTATATATCTTTCCCTCTATGCATAAGCCTAAGCATCAAACTAACATCATGCTCAAACCCAAATGCTCACTCAAACCCTCAGTCATCAGCCAGTAATTCTTATTACCTCGGTTTTACCAAGGTTTTATAAACTTTTACAACCACAAACTCAAACTTCCTCTCTCTCTCTCCAGTTGTAAAAGTCAAATTAACAGCTAAAACACTATTTAAGTTACATGAAATAACACCTTATCAACTATTATGTACAGTGTAAGTTCTCCATTCAAGTACTGTGGCATTTATAGTTGAACAAAGTTCTATTAAGTATGTAATAAATAAATAAAATATAGAAAACATCTTTGACATCATGAATTCATAAATACTAAAAGCAATATTGAAGAAATTATAAATATAGTATATATTCATTGCAAGTGAGAAAACGCATATTCCATATTAATCAGGGACTTAAAAATAATGCAGGAGATACACTGAAATATGGTGTGATCCTGTAAATTTTACAACTAATTAAAGTGATAACAATATTATGTGTTAATTGATGCTAATGCATGCTTCATTATATTCAAGGGCATGAAGTTTATAGCGCCACCTGGATGTCAATAAGTGCAAATGCTGAATGCCTTAAATTAAACTTTTTGAATGAGCATTTTAACATCAAACACCAATTTGAAATTATTTCACAAAATTCCCAAATTACCAACTATTCAAAATCAATATATTTAGTCACATTGTCATGTAATTCAAAGTAATTTCTAATAATTTATATTGTAAGACACCCAAATTAAATTGTAAGACACCCAAATTAAATTGTAAGACATTCCACAGTTTAAATTATTTCATTATTGCAAAAATTTGATTTACAATTTGCCAACTTATAGCCTATTTCTTCCTATGCATGTACATGCACTGAATTTGCCTATATAATTCACAATGTATTTTATCATCTCCCAAAATAAAATTATAAGTATACAACATATACGTTTTTGAAGACAGTAAAGCAATGGAAAACTACACAGGTGTAATTATCATCCAATTATACATATTTATACCATGCATATTATTATTACTATTATTATCAAGTGTAAGAGGAAATAATCCAGCCCAGAAGCAAGAATAATTGCACACTTCTTTCTCGCATACACGTATTTATAGCTATTCGCATTATTATAATTCTTAAAGGATTTCCGGGTGAGAGAAAAATTACCTTAGTTGACATGTGCAGGAAAGGCAAATTACATTTTCCAAACTTCAAATCTGGATACAAATTGCAACCCCTGGGATGCAAAGCTAACAGGGGGTACATTGCATATAGAAGCCCCAAAACCCCTTTTCCTAAGAAATTGTGAATTTATAGGAAGCCGCCAAAAGCTTCATATTGTCAGTCTAAATTTAGATGAAGAAATAGTATTTGGCCTAGCCTTTAGAAATTGCCTCTAAATTTAGATGCATGATAGCGTTTGGGATTTCTTTATTGTAGGGTAGTGGACCATGATTTTGTATAGGGTGGTGGTCCACTGCTGGTGTTGGGGTGTCACGATACACCTTTACCCCCCATTGGGGCGGTGCACAACCCAATGGCTGGGCCTATTAAGGTGATGGATGATGAAAATGATGGGTGCAGCACAGCACCTCTTTTCATTCCTACAATTTGGCTACCTGAAGAAGCAAAAGCAGCAACAACTGCAAATTGCTGCCCTCTGCAACTTGAATATTTCACCTTTCATATTCTACATAGCACCATTTCTCTCCCTTCTTTCAAAAACTTTTCCACCTTCCTTACACACACTTGTCATCAGGTGTGAAACCAGAACCCATGCCTCTATATGCTCAATAACCCAACAAAATTACCTGCTATACCCTAAAACCCCCTAAAATATCACTACCTTCAACCCTCAAAAACTGTCCTCAAATGTCACTTTTTGTTGCCACACCATTTGCAAACAATAACATGTGGTGGTTTCATTTCTTCGCCAACAGATGGCGCAGGTGGCTAAACTTTACCCCATTGTTTATGGCAAGGACCATGCTATAGTTTCTGGAAAATATACCACTTAATTTATATTATTTACTGTCAACTAATACTCGTATTACTTTAGCATTGCAGAATACATATATCCAATACTTGATTTCCCTTACAGGCAACTCCCATGGTCAAGTTCCCCATGTTATAGTTGACAAGTTTCTATATTATTGTAGTCATGTTTAATGAACTTGTAAATTACCCAATTTTAGATTTATTATTACATAATGGATCAGTTAGTATACACTCCACAATTGGAAAAATTTAGGGTAATAGAAACTACAATATGACCATTCATGTGTAAAGTCAACAAATGTTGGTGTACCTATCACAAGTATACCACAAAACTTCAATTATTATAGTGATGTATTAGCTATTTAAACTACTAACATTAATTATTTATTTATTTAATATCAATAACATTGTCTGCATTCCCAAAACATTTCTATTGTATGTTTCACAATATTTTTATAATACATTCCTGGAACTGATATACAATTTACAAGTTAATTTGACCTTTTATAAATTATTTCTGAGTTGTAACATTACCTTAATCACATGTCTACAAACCTATATGCACACAATGTCCATGTAAATGAATTATATAATGTAACATTCTTTGCTATGTTGCATTTTGTAAATCTTTGCATATCTTTGCAAAAACAAGGGCTGGATTCGGATAAGAGGGTTTGTCATTGAGCTGAGGTTTCAAATTTACTGCCCTATGTGTGTGTACGTGTATATATACATTAATCTGGTGGAATTTCCCATGGGTTTACGACTTGGAGGTGCAGATAATCGACGAAAAGGGATATAAGGTCCAGCAACATGCCCATGTCCAACAGAAGGGTGAGCTGCCATTATCCCCTCACAGCCTCCTCCCATTCCTGCCCCTAACCTCAAAGGGGGAGTGATGGAGGGACTCGAGCATAAAACCAAAATGGCCGCCATTTCGACCAAACTAAACCCTTCAACTGCATAAAATAAAGCAGCAAGCACTTAAATTCACTTTATAGCCATTTTAGATTATAATAACATGTAAATTATGCACTATTACAAATCATTTGACACAATAAATGCTATTCAAGCATAACTTTTCAGATAACAAAACCATAAAATCCTACAGATAACAAAATGTGTTCAAACTACAATTTCTTCATTAATTATAAACAATTGTTAATACTTTTTGTACTAACTTTCCAATGTACGTATTTATATTCATCACTCAAATTTCAATTTGAAAATGGATCCAAGATCCCAAAATAAATATCTCCTTTACATTTGCAGTATTAACCGAGCTAAACACTGTATCCAATGCTGCTTCTTACTATATTAGGCCTTTGTTTTGACACTTGTTTATCATGAAAGGAGCACATGAATTATTCGACTATTTAAAATCGAGGCTCCCATTTCTCAAAATTTAAATAGAAACTGTAATAAAACTATACATAGAAGCATGCAGCAGTGTTTTTGCAAGTTAGCATGCCCTTTAGCTTCAACTATATAGCCTAATATTATTTTCGAAAACTTGCTCTTCACTTTGCTACATCCAAAAATATTCACAATTTCCAACTTATTAAACACTTATTAATTACAATGCAAATATTCCTGGGCCATTCCCTGATTTACTGTAATATACAAACATATTTAAATCTTCTATATTAATTGTTAACCAATTTTTAATTACCCTTAAATTATTTTTTAATTTCCCCTTTAATTTCAACAGCATTGTTATATATTTTCATTATATTCCATTACTTTATTTTAATAATTTCAAACCCCAATATTCATAAATTCCCTTACAATTTTATAATTCCCTGACTTTCCCATACACCTTAACTTAATTACCAACAAAATTCCAGTATTTTCAAAAATACTATTTATAAACTTTTTCCAGTACACAAATTACAAAAGTATCAAGCTTAATTGTTATTTTTTTCCCATATTTATTAATTAATTGCAATAATTACTCTAGCATCAACACAAATTTCCTAACTATTCATTGTGGAATTAATTCCAGACCTATGATATTGAAAAACTTTATTATATTATGTATCTTTAATACAGGTGAACCTTAATCTTAATTAAAGGGGCTTTTTATTAATTAAGTTCCAAAAGTTAGGGCACATAGGAGTGATGACTTCCTCAATGGCTGCCTGCATTCCTAATTAAATTAGCACTTTCTTCGCTATTCAATACTAACGAATCTATTTTTGGCTAATATCGTGCAAACAAGGCGAAGTTGAGGGGTGATTGCAAGTGTAAACAGGCTTCGTGAAATAACGAATTTCCGGTTGCGACTCTCACCAAGGGTTTTCTTCCCACTTCCAAGTGGTCAGAAAACATGCATCCAGAAATAGACAAAGTTGACTGCCAGTCGAGGGCCACGCAAATAATAAGTCTTATAAGGTCCATAAAAGCTGGATTGTCACCCGTTGCCATTGGATGGCTATTTGGGGATAGCAAAACCATTGGCTTTTATTTCAGGATATTTTCGAGCCTTTAAGGGCCAAAACTACATTATACCCCCCTCATAATCAACATAAATACGTTGAATCACCTATAAATCCTATCATTCAAATCCCCCATTTGTTTTCATCACCTAAATCTATCTCCTTACATAGTTATTAATTTATACATTGTAACTGTAATGGATAAACATAGGCTATTTCTTATAAACCACAGAAATCACAGAAATATAAAAATCATACAAAGTTATGTATTTTTTATACATTTGATATTGTTTACAGTCAACGATATACAATGTAAACTTTAAGAACAGAAGTCAACTTTATAATATGTTGGCTGTAATGGAAATTCGATGTAAGTTACAATTTTACATTATATTCATAATTTATTCCAGTTATTTTTCATTTTGTGATTATAACCATTAAAACTGCATGAAAGAAACCATTTTATGAAAATATTTATCAATATACATGTGTATAATGTACTTATATTAGGCCCTATGTATAAGAAATTTTCAAAATTTCATAAAACAAAATGGCGAATATTATAATATTGAAATCCCTTAAGTTGTTAATTAGCAAATAATACCATTAAAACTTTGCTAATTATGATTTATGTAGTCTAAAATACAATAGCGAATTACGAGATTGTGCATTTATAAATTATTATAGCATTAAAATGTTAATATGTAATACAATAGTACATTACAGTAATTTAACAGATTTTGGAGAATATTCTCCTCAAAAATACCAAATGAATAATGTTGGACATACCCAATATAAAGCAGGATTGCATTCAGTTCAGACAGCATTTTTCGAGCAGTTGCCTTCATCAAATTCACAATTAAAATGATTAATACTATTGCAACCGATTGCAACACATCTATAAATAGATTGAATTCAATGTGGACTCTGGAATTTGCCCCAACCTTGAACGCAAAAATTAAATAGCTTCAACTTCAATTAAATTGCTACAATTATGTGTTTCTTCTATTTATAGATTTCATTTTTATAGCAAACAATTATTCATTAGAAACACCAATTGGGTTTGCACAGCGTTTTTTTTTAATAATATTTCTCTCATTTTATCCACAAATTTTCTCAAAAACTTTATAAATAATTCGATAATTCTCAAATATCCAACAATTAACTTAAAATCACCAAACATTTTAAAATGAACATAATATTAAATGCAGGCTACAATAATTATTAATACAGTAATCGAATTTAAAAACTCAGACTTTCTCATCTATCCCTTAATTCAAAGTTTTAGTGTTTTATTTGTTAAACTATACAATGTCCATTCAAAAAATTTAAATATTAACAATGTCTAAGCACAAAAATTGAAATATTAACAATATCTATGCACAAAAATTTAAATATGTTACATATTTACTTGTATATTTCCATAGAAACGTTACCTATTTAAAAACCAATATATAACCTTACAAAAAAACTTAATATTCCCTAATTTCCATGTACATTGAATGACTTCAAATATTTTGAATATTTATTTGTTTTTTAAACTATATTCCAGCCATTAAAATGCAAAATATTTCCAAAAAAACTCAAGTTTATACCAAAAAAATACAGTTTTAATGCGAATTTGTAGATTGTTTGTCTGACATTAATCCAAGAGAAATTATAAAACTCTATTCATTGAACTTTACAATTTCCAGTCCATATATCTTAAGGTTATTATTATTTCTATCTAAAACATGTTAAATAATCCCAAGTCGACCTTATTATAAGTCACACAAAGATGGAGAAGAGAGGGTGGCCCTCTTAATTTGGCCGCATTTCGTCATTGCTAAAGTATGGCAGGCCAATTCTATATTTGCCCTGACTTAATTTAGATGGCATTCATCCACAGATCTACGGCAGACCAAACAAATCAAGAATACGACATTTCAATTCGTGGAAATCGCCAGTATTTTTATAGGCTCATATATATATATCTAGTATATAAACACACACGCATGCATACTGTATCCAGATCCCATTGCCAAAGATTATTTTGGACTGCAATAAATCGGACTCAAACTCAACTTTTCTACTATTTTTTTATCACCATACATGCGCACAAACACATAGAAAAAGTACATAAACACAAAACAAAGACAGTTAAACACGTGCATAGGGACCAAGCCAAAAACGAACAATAAAACATATTGGACCCTAAATAAGAATATTTTGTTGTATAAACACCAAATTTAGACAATAGTATATTACTTTAAGAAAGGTGATTTTATATAAGGCAGGTGATGATAGACCAATAAAATCAGTTTACAATGCACGCATTTGCAAAGTCATTAAAATGTATCCCACTTAACAATTCGCATTTCAAGTGATCAAATGCACTGCAGGTTTTATGCAATAATATTCAGTTTTTTTCTACCTAGGTGGCCTCCAAATTTAGTTTTTATTGAAGGCTTCATATGCCATCTGTTACAAACATGGTTCCACATCAACAAAACTTGTAATGAGTTTTCTACATTCAAATTTAAAAAACAAAAATCAAACTAAATTCATTAAATTTATTAAATCAATTTCAAATCAAATGTATCCTAAAATTTTCTATTTCTTTCTTTACTATACTTACAAAACTTAAAATTATTAACTTTTTCTGAGTATTTCCAGTATAATTTCCCCTTATTTAATGCAACATTGGACCTAAAGGAATTATAAACATCAAATTGGCATTGTTTATATATATTTACAATATTACAAACTCCTTTTTAGAGGACATTATAATGGATTATAGGATAATATAATTTGAAAATTAACTATTTATAGATTGAACATTTAAACATTTGAATATGTATGTAAACAATTCTACATTTTCATACAAAATACTTTGCCTGGGTTTTATATTGCACACAAGCACAAGAATTTAATATAATTGATGCCTTGAATTCTGTCATATTTCTTTACTTTGATTATAAATATTAAAAATATCCAATATTCATTATAATATCAATGTTTTTTCTGTAATCATTAAACAGCATTACTTGTTTCTTTGTTAACTTATATAGGTATGACATTGGCATTTCCAAAATACCAGACTTTTACAACAATTGCACGTATTTTTAATAAAAATGTAGCCAAAGGCTTATCATCAACTTCTTTTCTGTTTTATACAGCATTTTTATTGACAGAAGGGTGGAAAGTAAAATGTTGTCCCATAAGATCGGTGGGATTTTGGGACACAATTTTTACGACTTTATATGGAACGCCTTTTCCAAACCTTGCCTGAATTAATAGCGCTTTTACAACCTCAGAAGTTACAACGTAAAACGAAAAAAATTGAACCTTAAAAATCCACATCAAAATGAAAATACTAGAAATAAAAAGAAGGCAAGGATAAAGCTTTTCAACGGACCGAAATGGCCATGCTTATCGAAAGCTTCATCAGCCCACAGGGACCCCTCAGCACCCAATGCAGGGCCTCTTGCAAACCACGTGACCACATACATGCCCCTCCACAAGATCCACAAAACTAAAAGTTTCCCTTCAAGTTTTTGCCTCCTTTCATCAGATAAAATCCAAAGAACATAATAAAGTACACAAGAAGCCAAATTTGGAAGCATTTTCCAAAATTTTCCACAAAGAAACATTAAATTTATACCAACAAAACATTATTTTCTATACAAAATACCAAACAGCACATTAAATTTCTATTGCAAATTCACTATCCAGTAACATGGTCCTTATTAAACACATGCATGAGGCACTAATATAAATCAATCCTATTTGTTCACCTTTAATATCAAGAGATACAATTTAACAGCCATAACCACAAAAACATTTTATAACAGAGATGCAAATGTACATTAAGCCTAATAAATTTTATATCAACTACTGTAAATTAATTTGCCACAAATAGTCAACACCGAGATAAATTTCAATATTTTCATATTGTGGAAAAATTTCACTTGTGTATAATTAGTACATAGATATATGAATATGCAACCATGCTAATTTAAATAAAATTTTACATTGCATTTTTAATTATATTTCGCAAACTCCAATTGTTTGTAACACATGCATTGGCAATAAGTTTAATAATTATACCAGCAGTTAATTAGATACCTATAGCCCTATGTAATTACATCTTAATGTATTTGTTTATTTAATTAAAAGTATATCTAATAATAAAGTGTACAGACATAGGCCTAAGCATAATTTAACATTTAGTAATTTCCCTGGAATATAAAATCTGGAGTTCATAAAATATGGAGAATATAACATAAAATAATATAGAAATGAATAAAAATATCAGTAAAATTTCAATAGTGGTCGTTGTTAGCCTATATGGAACATGAACGGTAAACCTTTAATCCATAAATCTTCATATAAATACCAAAATGCGGAGTATGTTGCTTGATTTAATGCTTTGTTTTGCCAAATACGAGTA
Source organism: Glomeris marginata (assembly GCA_034696005.1). Lineage (NCBI taxonomy): Eukaryota > Metazoa > Arthropoda > Diplopoda > Glomerida > Glomeridae > Glomeris > Glomeris marginata. The sequence goes on from JAQFZQ010001043.1 coordinate 14,890, forward strand.
AATCCCACGCTTTCACTATTTTTTCCACCTAAAAAGACACGACCGGAACGGAAATAGTCGCTCGATTTGCATTCAAATTTCGCGGCAAACGTTCAAACGGAGGTGTGGTTATCTGCGCACTCTGTCGGCTAAATCATCAACTACGCCCCCTCATCCTCTCAATTACGAAATCCACGAGGCCGATCATCAATAACGATATAACAAGCAATGAAATTAACATAACTCGGCTTCACTTTCTGCATTCGGATAACGATGGATTCCCTAATCACGTTCCACAGATTCAAATTTGAATTTTGCCGTCAACTGTCAGTTCGTCAGTCACGTGACTCGACCGCAAAACACGTGTTTCGGTTAGGAACGTCAAAACGGGAAAAATTCGTCAATATCAACGCGTTCAATTACGGTTTTTCTTACCATACTGGCGTCGAGGTCACTCTCATTGTGGTCCATTCTGTAGATGGGCACAGGGTCTCTGTTTTTGACACGAATTTTGGTCGATTTAGCGAATCCAAACCAGAAAAAAATCGTCGATTCTCGATGTTCAGGTCGATGGTGAAATGGATGTTGCAGTATTCCCCCACAAGTCTCAGCTTATTCTCGACGATATCTCGCGTTTCACATGCCTTCCCATAATTCCTCTCGCATGAGCAGCCTATCAACATCGAGCGCACGGATTATTTCATTAGCCTCAATGCGCAGCAACCCAAAAAAGAAGTGCGCAGATTAAATCGGCCGACGAACGCGTCAAGTCAGATATCAAACGCCGACTACTCGTATATCCTCCGCTCCGCGCGTCAATTGCAACCGATGCGAGCCCCGCGTTGAGGCTAGCCGCTAAATTAGGTAATTTATTTTGACGTATAGAATTCCCCCTCTCGTACTCGGCCACGCCCAACCGGGGGGAGTGAATCGATGTTCCCGCCTTCCCACAGCCGATCGAATGCAAATTGGACTCGTCCAGGAATGCTTATATTGATGATACGCGAAAAGTAGGCGGTGCGCGTTCGAAATACCGCTTGTGCGGCGACCAATCGCGCGCGTTGTGGGCGTGGCCAACGTGAAACTGATCCTTCCAGTGGATTTCGTTTAGAATTTCGTTCGTTGCCTTGCCATTTGGCTTTCCTTGTGAACAAATTCAACTGTTTTATGCAAAAGATTACGTTTTTGAACACCGTATTATGCAAATTGGATTCAAGGTGGAAAAATTTAAATAGGCTTATTATAAGTGACATCGCGGCGCTAATTCGAGGAATCCAACACAAATTAAATAACTGTCAACAATTTAAAAACAACGTCAATTAAAATATTATTACCTACAGTAAAATTACAATTGCCAAATGTTTAGTTTGTATATATCGAGGGCGGCGCTTATTCAAGGGCTATAACAACAAGATGGGCGTGTCTAAAGTTATAATTAAATAGAAATTGGATTACAGAATTTATAAATGTAATAGCATATTTATTTTGTTATTATAATAAAGTATAACTTTTTCTATAATGAACTAAACTGTAACAAAGTTTTAAGAAAAGTGTAATTATAATTTCACCCATAAAATGGAATTTCAATGTTTTTGAATAGTGAGAATTTCTGCAAGACTATTGCATTATTCTTCCAGAATATAGGCTATGTATATATAGAATTTATTATTTCTATAGACTGCCCTTATATTTGTTTTTTTATATATGGATTAATTTTAATATAAGTCTTAAGAAAATATCTTGCAGGCCATATACAAAATATTAGTACGATTTTTAATGAAGGTTTTCAAATAGGCCTATTTTGTGTAATTCCATACCGACGCAAATTATCCAATTAAAAAGAAATTAACAATAAACTTTTTATCTTAATTAGGCCTAAAAAACTATTCATTTCAGAACATGACATTCCATATTTTAGTATAATCTTTTTGACTCTTTTTGTATACTCGTATTTGATATAGAGAAATAGGCTTATATTTTATATAATTATGGACGATAGGAGTTTAATTTTAACTCAAATTTGCACAATTTTTTATAGTTAAATTACAGTTTACAATTGGTCCACTGTGTGCAAAATGTTTCCAATGTTTAAATTGCATTATGGAGGCCCTATATCTATAAATCACTTCATACATGTGAAATTATGATTTTCATATAAGTATAGGGTATCAAAATACAAAATTGAAGCAAGAGTATATGAAGGTAATTATTGCAAAGGACCATTTTGCCAACACACTGAATTCAGCTTAAATGTAGTTCTAAACTTGCCGGCAGGTGGTGCTGTAGCGCAAGGGAATTTTCAAACTTTATAATAAGCATTTATTTTGAAATATGGGTATACTCTATACAAAAAGACATATACTATCACAATATGCTATAGCTTCATGTTATAAATTGTATAGCTACTAATTAACAATAACCATACTTCAATATAAAACAAAGTAGTCCTATTTAAGAAAACGTTAGGCTTATGTGCTTGCAATTTGTAAGCAATGGCTGAATATATACATATTAGTAGACCAAGGCAAAATTACTATAATCAGTCTAATATAATGTAATCCCCATTTGAAAATTACATCTTAATTTTTCAGCATTATAATGCTGCATTTTGTGAAACTTGGAATTAGGCCTAAGTAATACTATATTGAAATAATGCATATATGCAAGTTTCCATTTAAAAACTTTTTCCTTTATAGCCTATTATACATTATGAAATTAATATTATAGGCTACATTTTACTGCATTTATACATTGTTGCAATACAATTTTAAAGTCCCATATAGGTCATTAATTATTTTCTGCTTTTACTTTTATAGACTGATATTGGGTCAGTTCTTATTCAGTGTTGAAATGGCTATTCAAAGATGATTTACACAAACCTGTCAATGGTGGAATTTTCCTATGAGACATAAATGGAAACCAATATTCTACCATTGACATAAATTCCTTGCATAAACAATTTGGAATTTAACCTGTTTAAAGGGGAACAATTTACCCATCAAATTGGTATATGTATATAGGCTATAAATACTGAAATGGGGTTAAATTACTTTGCCCTTTTCAATTATAAATTACCTATTGAAAGGGTATTATTAACCTTTGACCTTATGACTTTCCTGGTTGAATCTCAATTTATTGTTCACATTTAAATTTCCATATATTTTTGTACATATGCTAGTATATATAGTTTTAAGTGGTAAATGTAAGTAATACTAATTATAATAAAACATTATTATGCATACTATTAATTTACTATATTCATATTATCCTGAAATTTCCCAAACTTTATTATTGAAAGCCTGCATATTGGAAATCTTGATTTGAATTGAGACAAAGTTTTTAATGTTCTGCTTAGAAAAAAATCTATATAGTTACTGGTTCCTTACCAATATGATTTTGATTGGGTAAATAAGTATTTTGCACCACGTTCAATCAAGGTGTAAAATATTTAATCCCCAGGCCAGATGCTTGCGTGCAATTCGGTTTGCACTGATTATCCCCACTCAATTTTCGTTTGCACGACATGCAACTTTCTTCCACTCCTAAACATCTTAATTATCTCTAACCACTAAATTCGTGTTAATTTTACCCACTGACAGCTTCTATTTGCTCAAATTATCCGGCCATAATCAACTAAGTCTACACGCTTGCACAAAATTACAAAATGCCCAACAATTATCTAAAAACCAACAATGGCCATGTGAGCAATTATGTGTTCAAAACCATCACTGCACTCAAATTGTATCAATTTCCAAATTTCCATTTTATCCAGATGTGACTGAGATTTCATACAAAAGATGAGTTTTCATGGCTGAATTGCTTTGGCAACAATATAGCAATCAATGGTACTTAAGTGTTTTGTATTTAGCCCTTAGCGGTCTCCCTTTAAACACAAAGGTTATTAAACATATTTCCTTCACTTATTTCATAAAAGCAATGCTAGACTTAGTCATTATAATGACCAAGTTCAAGGCTTTTCATATCTTCAATCTTTGTTATTGTACAAAACACTTTCAATGTTACATCAATAAAACTATACTAAGTTACAAAACAATATTTAAAGATCATTATTTCAGCTATTATTGCAAGATAATAGTCCACAATTAATTTGAAAATTCAATAAAATTGACTAATTCAAAGCAAACATTTGTAACTTTAAAAATATCAATGATAAATATATAGACATAGACTTGTGTGTTGACAGCGCAACTCGACCAGAGGGCGCTTCAGTCCACTGCACTAGAATTTACTAAACTTTTTTTAAGTTGCAAATTTTTAGTGAATTTATCTCATCGAATTTATATTATCTAGACAATTATTATTAACAAAGCAGATTATTTGCAGGGATTTACAACAATTTACCTAATTCAAATTTACATTCCTATTCTTCATACTTATTTAATTACCAAATTATAAAACCTCGCGAAAATTTCCATTGTAAGTTATAATTTTTAACAGTGGGTATGTTAAATTTTAATTTCAAAATTCCATTATATTTCCAATATTAATTAATTAATTATCAAGGACATTTAATAATTTTTCCCCATAACAAATAACATTAATAACACAAAATCCTGCATGCAAATTGATAAATAATAAGTGGAGTTATAACTGCTTTTCCAACTTCAAAACTTCTAACAAAATGATAAATTTATCAGGATTTAAGAAATAATTATAATATATTTTCAGGATTTTAAGGGTAAAATAAAAAAGAAAAAAAAAAAACAGTATAATTCCAGGCTTTCAAGGTTTTCCAGTTCAGTAGACACCCTGTAAAAATGTTTTGTTGATACAAATTCATTGTTTTATAGGTCATCAAACGCAGTGATCTTAATAAATTATCTTATAATATACTATTGAGGGCTGTATTTAAATTTTCTATATTAAAAAGTCCATATTGGACTATGAAAATTTTTAAAATGTTAAATCCAAATTTATAAAGACATAATTTTAAAAAAAGTCAATGAATGACACCAATTTTATGAGTTTGGCAAATTTAATGCACATTAATTTGGAATGGAACACACGTACACAACAATACTGAAAATAATAATTGATTGGAGCTGATGACAAAAATTTGCAAAATTCATAATTCTAATTCTATCATTTTCCTTTTTATGTGCCACACACCATTAGATATAGCTTTTTACTTGCTAATATCAATCAACTAGATGCACATGATATTATAGTAAATATATTTTAAGTTCCCATTATTATAGTAATAAAAATAAAAAGTGTAATAAATGAAAATTACAATTTAAGCCTAACATATGTGGTATACATACATTGTAATAGTAATAAATCAATAGATTGACATTCAATTTCCCTCGACCAAATATTGCATTTTCAATACACATGACATTCATAGCCATAACTTTAACCGCAAATACTCAATGTTTTAACCCTCATTAGCAATGTGGGTGGGATTTCAGTGTTGCGTACCAATGACAATGCAGCACAAAATCGAAATCCCTCCCACAATAGATGTAAGCCTATCATGTGAAAAAGTGTAAATGAATATTTGATGTGAAAAATAGAGAATTACAACATAGTTTTTTCTAACTATGGTTTTGAAAATGATGAGGGATAAAGCCGAGCATTTCCGGTATTTACCGCTAAATCTTTTTTGCACCTTCTATTATTATAGATCGTGAATTGTTGGTTTTTGTGCCTGACTTATCCTGGACATTACCAACCCTGGCTGTTTTGGTATGTCCTCTACTTGTTTGCGGCACATCCAAAAACTCGGTTTTAATGGAATTCAGCGCGGAGTATTCGTGTATTTCTTCGATACCGAATTCCTCCGAATCCTCATCTGCCTTTTTGACAGATAGCAAACTGCGAGATCTCCCTAAATAACAAAGAAACAAAATAAATGCAGGGTAAAATTGAGTATAACAATTAAAAATCAAAACCATACCGCCAAATGGGGAATGAATAACACTTTGCGTGTTGACAACGTCAGCTTTCGTGTTCACTTCGCTTGTCATAGTTTCTGGTTTTAAATGTGGCAGTAGAAACAGGCCAAATGACAACAATAAAACCAACATGCATGTTGTAGTCTGTGCAGATTTCACAGAATTTCCAGCGACCAGCGACTGCAACTTTTTCAATTGTGAAACCAAAGATCTGTGGCAGAAAACCAAACTTACTATTTTTCCCTATTATACTAGCAAAACCAATTGATGTATATAATAAAAAACTTACTTATTTTCACTTTCAAGCCTGGCAACCTTCCTTTTCAGTTCCGAATTTTCACTTGAACAAATTTTCACCCTGTAAATCAACAAACAAACTTTCATTAAAGTTTCAAATTACATCATTTTTAACAAAATGCGCAAGATATAACAAGAAACACATATAATATCATCAACGATTGGAACTTTTACCTGTAGAAATATAAGTTAAATACATTTTTTCTACTTATATGCAGAATGTAAAGTTAAAACTTTTCTAAAATATAGGAAAACATTTATAAAATATAGGAAAGTTTTTCTAAAATATGGGAAAACTTTTATGAAATATAGAAAAACTTTTCTAAAATATGGGAAAACTTTTCTAAAATATAGGAAAACTTTTTAAAAATATAGGAAAACTTTCTAAACTATATGAAAACTTTTCTAAAATATATCAAAACTTTTCTAAAATATACAAATATTATGATATATCATGCAAATAATGTAGTGCATTGTATATTTGTAATTCCATCAAAGTAGTGTTGAAATAGCAAATGTGAAAAGCATGATTACAAAAACATAAAAACCAAACTAATTTACAATAAATGATAAACAGATTATGACATTTAATATAATTTTATTTTGTTTAAATTCATAGCAGAACTACATAACCAATTCTCAAAGATTATTTTGTAAACAATTTTAAAATCACTAATTAAATTCAAGAACATAAGATGCAACATTCACTATTCATTTACATTAGTATTATAATTTGTAATATATTGATCAATATTAAAAATACATAATAGATATAAACCTTTCTAAAATACAGGATATGCAAATTTAACATCAATGTAATAAGCCTAATATATACCTATTTTCCAGTCCATCCGAATACTCCTTTTTCCTTTTGCGGCTGTCTTGCGCCGACTGTTTATTTCTGATCTTCCTTCTAATCCTCCTCAAATCTTTTTCTTCAGCCTATAAGAAGATAAATGAAGATAAATGTCAACATGGAAACAAATGTATTTTGCATTCATAATCCATTACTTTTGTCAGAGGATAACGCGTAGGTAAAGTGATTCCTTCACGGGTTAAAAGCCGCTTTTCTTCATCCGTCAGCTGCAATTCTGGATATTCCGGCATTTCCACTGAATGATCTGTCGATGAGTTTGTTTTTACACTTGTTGTTGGAGATCCAACAGACAAAATGTCATCTTCGATAGACATATCCTCCGAAGTTCCAACTTCAATGTCCGCGATTACAACTGTACGCGGCGAAAGATATATTTTGTTTATTCTAAAGTAGTTACACAAAATGTTTCTTGTATTATTGGCTAAACTTATTTACCAAATTCATGTCCCACCATTGCATTGTCACAATCAGTTATAATATATTGACATTCAGAGTCAGACAAATCCAACTTGACCGCGCCGTCATCCGAAGTTAAACTTCCCGGCGTCCCGCTATCTCCGCTGCATTCCGATTGAACATCTTTGTAGTTTGTAACAAAATTGTTTTCCATGTCGATTATCTCATTTCCCAATGCAGAAGGAAGGATTTCATCCCCAAAAACAAAGTTCTTGTGAAATACATTAGTACGGTTTCCGGTGCTTAGTAAATTGTCGAAAATGTCATCGTTGCTGTCCAAGAAGTTTTCCTTCAAATAAACAAACAAAAACCATATTTCTCATATGTATAATTGATTTTATTTAATATAATCAAACCTGCTACATTAGATAATAATAGCATAAAAATATGTGCAATGTTGAAAAACTTATCAGCAAAAATGTCAGGAAATTGTAAATATTAGAACACTATTAATAACAAATCCCACAAAAGTTATATCAGTTAAAGGTGAACTGACAAGGTTTTGTAACATACCCTGGAAAGTGTGCAATTCTATAGAATTGATGCCAATAAAAC